>PVHY01020507.1:0-25419 GCA_004024945.1 Uropsilus gracilis | reverse complement strand
ACAGGCCTGCCTTTGGGAGACCATCTGAGCCCCACCTGTGTTGGTTGGATTCATCTGGTACCAACTGGAGCAACAGGATTGGGAGTCAAGGTCCTGGCATTTCCAACCAGAAGTGCCCTAAGACTGAGGTAAACCCCACGAAGCTCCTTGAGGAGCAGAAGTGGGGCTCTATTCTGTTTGGAACATTTGTGAGGGTGTGACTCTTCTTTCGGTTTGGTTTTTTTCCGTATCTGTAAATAAATCTCTTGTCTATCCTGGTTGTTAAGGTTGATATCTGAGCAGCTGCTGCGCGCAGGCGGGAGAACCCATAGGAAGGAGGAATTTAAACGGGGGTGTCCCTATCCCCCCGATAACAAGACCACATCAAAATATAGCACTGAACATGAATGGCAAAATAGAGATAATTAGCAAATGATCAAGTACATCCTGCCCACCACACCTGCCACTTACATTATGGTACTCAATTCTCTGAGTGAGTCAGGATAGTCTAGGCTGTGCTGCAGCAATAAGCGACCCTGCTGGGCAAATGAATTATAAGGGTTTTTCATCGCCTTCTGTCACTAGCCTCTATGACCAGTACTTGTGGTGTTGTGTCTTCCCATGACTGTGCATAGCTGCCCCAATGGGCGTGCCCTTCTGAAGGTGAGTACATCTGGGCCTAGGAGGGCAGGGATAAAGAGGTGGCAGCATCATAGTGGGAGGAGGGGAACTCAGGGGAACTCAAATGGCTTTTTCCCTCCTGACTCTTATCCCCTGTTGACTATTTAAAATCCTGTGATGGTGATGCTAAGGGCTCTGACATTCTTCTTTAAGTTACTAGAATCTCTGATGAACCTGCATGGGTTGGGGTGGTTACAAAACAAACCCCCAAATCTCAAGCTTAGAGATAAAGTTTTCTTTCTTGCTCAGGTGATGCATCTATGAGGTCAGCTGCAGATTCTGATTCTCAGGAGTCTGGAAAAATGTCGCACTAACTGGAATAGTCAGGAAAGGGGGTCACATGTGCCTTTGAGTAACCCAACAGCTGGGAGAAAGGGAAAGAATTGAAAGCTTTGCCCTCAGGCAAATGTTATCACCCACCTTCCTTTTACAAATGGAGAAAGTGACTATAGGGGTCAGGGGAGGTGAGCTCTATATGTACAGTTGAACCGAGATTTGACTTTCTGCCTCCTTCTTCACCCTCTCTGATAGAGATCAACATGTCCACAGGCTAATATAATGCACAATAGATTAAGAAGCAATTGCAATTTTAACAAAAATAAAACCCAGAAGAGTTGTAGGGGATGAATAATTCAAAGTAGGCATTTGAAGAATCAACAAAACCCTGTAAAGGGGCTGCATCTGGAGTTCAACTTTTTTTTTCCCCTAGAGTAGCGTTGCATTCAAACATTATGCAAGTTTCAGATGGTCATTACTGAGAATTGATCTGTGAGCATCCAAATCTATCTGTGACCATACTGAGCTGAATCTTGAATGGTTGGTTCCAGAGCAGAGAAGTGATTGCATAGAGATGGGGATTCAGGACAAGCAGAGACAGGGAATTCAGTGGCTGGAGTACAAAGGGGAAGGAGAGCACCAGACAATGAGATATACAGCAGAAGATGAGTAAGAAGCAGATTTGTTTGACTTCCATAGCCTGAGGGAGATACAGACAAGGTATTATTCTAGAAAAACACATGTAACCAAGAAAATCATAGAAGGCACAAACCTACCTCATACGTGAGTCAAAAACCTCATCTTTGGTAGAAGGATAGCATTTCTGGCATTCTAAAGAATGCTTGGCCCATACTATTGTGGGTGTTTAATACATTTTTATTGGATTTAAAAGATTTCCACGAAAAGAAGTGTTAGAAAAGAATTTGGAGTTTTAGGCTCTGCCCTGAAGACAATGCAGAAACTGCTAGAAAATTAAGGATAAAGGTGACCCTGCAAAGAATGTTCTGGAAGGAGTTTGTCACTGAGGACATAGAACACCAACTTGCTGGCAAACAGCCAAGATAGTAAGAAAGATGAGATGCTAGCACAAACTGTGTGGTCAAGGTTTAACTAGTCTTGCAGTGAATGGGCTGCCATATGGAATTGTTTTTATTTGCTGTGGGTAATTTTCTATGCAAGAGCATCCGCCTAACCCAGCATAAGGAAGCTGATTATTTGTGTTTAGCATCACCAACAAGGAGAGGAAGATGTAATCATAAAATAGGTTTATGAGTGAGTTACACCTAAGACTGGATTCCATCAGTGGGGACCTGGATGGACACCAAGGGGGTGATACACAGACCAAGTCCACACACAGACCAAGAGTTCAAAACAATGAGGTGCTACCCCAAAATACCACCCCCAATAGAGGTCTTCTGGGGGGACCCTTGTACTCTCCAACCTTGAAAACAGACAGCGGAGCTAGAGGCAGGTATATTGAGACTCAGGAAGCAGCTGTCCCACCAGCAGAAGACTGCAAAGGAGGGCGGCTTTCCTCCTGTGAAATGGCTTGGCAGAGGTTGTTTGTGAAAGCTCTTCAGCAGGCTAACAGGAAGCCAATCAAATCTCTAAGACCCACCTCCATGTTCCCTACCTAACCAGATCATCTGCAAGACATGGCATGAACTTGACCCCTCAAGTTTGGAAGGAAGCAGAATTTCCTGGAAGTAGATCATCTTTTCCACTCAGGTCCATTCTTTCCATCCTTGCCTATCCAAATAAATTCTGACTCACAAGAAGAGAGATAGAAAATCAAAAGTTTGGATGGATGATGAATCAGGAAGAAAAGTTATTTCCTTTTTATATCAGGGAGAACCTGGTGCTGATATGCGGGGCTGGTGATCGTGGCCGATGTCTGAGTGATGGCCATGCAGGGTCACTGAAATGCACAAAAATCACTGGGCAGTGGCGTAAACAATGGGTGGAGGGTGATGGTGTTAACCTGAGTTGGTGACATTGACCTCCAATCAAGACAATGGACCAGGGGAGAAATGACAAAGAGCATGATTTTAGCTGCCGTGTCAGCAGAGATAGGAGGTGCCCTGTTCTGGTTTGCTGAGACTGTTGTCACAAAAGACAACAGATTGGCAGTTTAGACAACAGAAGTGTGTTGTGTCACTCTTCTGGGCACCACAGCAGGAGATTGAGGTGTCTACGTGTCCCTCTATCCAAGGACTGGAAGGAGAGTCTGTCCCCTGCTTCTTTCGTAGCTCTTGATGACTTGCATTACCAACGGCATCTCTCGGCTCTAGTGCCATCATCACATCTGCTCTCAGCTCCAAGAGCCACTCCCCCCATATGGCTTCTTGCCATCCTCCTTCTGTGCCTCTAGTCTTTGTCTCTGGTCATTTCAATGAAATCGGTGTGGAGCCAGGAAACAGCCTTGTGACTGCTACTGGCCAGGGTGCTGGCCTGTTCCTTTGGGTGGATGGGGGAACTTCCTTTCCCAATTTTACATTTCAAAATGTTCTCCTCAAGGTTTTGCTGTGAGGCTGGAGAGAGTGAATGACAGTGATGAGGGCAGCCCAGCCTTGAGTTCAGGAAATATTTAATTGTTTGAACCTCTAAAGAGTAACCAGAAAATGAAGGGACTGATATTAAGTAACATGAGACATGAAGTGATGTTTATCTGGCTAAGAAGGGGTCAGGGAGCATTGAGCTGTCTCGAAGCCTGGCACTTTGTGAAAACTGCTTTTCCAAACAGCAGAACTGGAGACAAGATGGGTGCTAGAGGCAGGTACATTGAGACTCGGGAAGCAGCTGTCCCACCAGCAAAAGGCTGCAAAGGAGAGTGACTTTCCTCCTGAGAAATGGCTGGGTAAAGATGGCCATATTACCAAAGGCAATCTACGGATTCAATGCAATTCCAACAAAGATTCCAATGACATATTTTAAAGAGATAGAACAAAAATTACTGAAATTCATATGGAACAAATAGCCAAACCCTTCTGACAAACAGAAGAGAGAAGGAAGCATTACAATCCCAGATTTTGAACTATACTACAAAGCCATAATAATTAAAATAGCACGGTACTGGTACAAAAACAGAAAAACAGACCAATGGATCAGAATCGAATACCCAAAAATAAACCCACACATATATGGTCAACTAATCTTTGAGAAAGGGCCAAAAAGCATACACTGGAACAAGGACAGCCTCTTCCATAAATGGTGCTGGGAAAACTGGACCACGACTTGCAAAAGAATAAACCAAGATAACACCCTCACACCCTGTGCAAAGATCAACTCAAAATGGATAAAAGACTTGGATGTGAGATCTGAAAGCATAAAATACATAGAGGAAAACCTGGGCAAAATCTTCCATGAATTTTACTCAGAAATCCATTTCTGAAACAACTACAGCTGGCAAAAAAATGAAGGAAAACATAAACAGTTGAGATTACATCAAACTAAAAAGTTTCTGGGGGTTGGCTCCCAGGGATGGCAGAGCAGGTGGTGCAGCGGTGGGTCCCTCCCAGAGGCCTGTAGCCGGCGTCAGTGAACTCCGGCGGCTAACTCTGGGTGTCCAAACTAAAAAGTTTCTGTACAGCAAAAGAGACAATAGACAAGACAAAAAGACATCCAACCTACTAGGAGAAAATTTTTGCATTACAGACAAGTGATATGGGTCTGATAACAAAGATCCATAAAGAGCTCATGCAACTCAACAAAAATAAAGCAAAAAGCCCAATCAAAAATTGGGGACAAGAACTGAAAAGACACTTCACCAAAGAGGAAATACAGATGGCCAATAGGCACATGAAAGAATGTTCCACATCACTAATAACCAGGGAAATGCAAATTAAAACCACACTGAGATACCATCTTATACCAGTATGAATGGCCCATATAAAAATAAATAATAAAATGGACAACAACAAATGCTGGTGTGGAAAAAAAAGGAACTCTCCTATACTGCTGGTGGGAGTGCAAACTGGTCCATCAACTATGGAAGACTGTGTGGAGGACCCTCAAACAATTGAAAGTAGAATTACCATTTGATCCAGCAATCCTACTACTGGGAATCTACCCAGAGGACATGAAAACACTAATTTAAAAGAACACCTGTATGCACATATTTATTGCAGCTCTGTTTACAATTGCCAAGATATGGAAACAACCCAAATGCCCCAAAACTGATGAATGGCTGAAAAAAATGTGGTATATGCACATGATGGAATATTATGCATCCATCAAGGAAGACAAACATGCCATTTGCAGCAACATGGATAGAACTAGAAGGATTCATATTAGCAGAAATAAGCCAAAAATAAAAAGAGAAATACAGGATGGTCTCACTTATATGATGGATATAGGGAAAAACAAACAAACAAATAAGAAAAATTATAAACAACCAACAGGGCTGAATGATGGAGCAAAAAAGGAGAAGAAAGAAGGCGGGGGAGGTGGAGGCATAAAAAGAGTAGGATGTTTAACAGGTGTTAGGGAAATGGGAAAACCCCGGGGTACTATATATACATAAAATTTAAAAAAAAATTTAAAAATCAGTCATTACAGAGATAGTTGACATTCTCTGTGGACATCTCTTCTATTCTATTCCCCATTATACATTCCCAGAAATAATAATCACTACACTGGATTTCATGTTTATCATTCTTGTGGTATTTGAAACTTTTAGATCACACATATGAGTAAATAATATATTATTTTGCATGCTTTATACTTTTGAAATTATGGTATTGAAATATGTATACCTAATTATAACTTGTTTTCTTCCCACAAAAAAGACCAAAAAACTATTAATAAATAAATTCTGGAAGTCAACTTAACAAAAAAAGAAAAGAAATGGCTGGGTAGAGGCTGTTTGGGAAAGTTCTTCAGCAGGCTAATGGGAAACCCATGCATTCTCCAAGACCCACCTCCATGGTCCATACCTACCCAGATCATCTGCAAGATGTGGCCTACACTTGGCCCCTCAAGAGTTCATAGCAAAGCCCTGTTTATTTGTCTCTCTCTGCATCCATGTGGTGAATGTGCTGGCTGAAGAACTCGGCTGTCTCTTCTTTTGCCACATCGTCTCAATGCCTGGAACTGAGCAGATACTCAAAGTCCGAGTCAAAAGGGAAAGAGAATTGAATGACAAGTCTTCAGGTTGTAACCAGGCTTGTATTTTTAGGGATTTCTATCCAACCATCTCTGAAAGATACAAAGCTGACAGCCGATTGGAAAAAGCTTCATGCCTTTGCACATTCAAGCCCTGATGTCTGTAAACTTGGTAAACTCTTCCATCACATTCTGTTAGCATACAAGTCTGTTACTCAGGTCACTGGGCAAGTGACTATTTGCAAGGGTGCAAGCAAATAGAAGTAGCAAAAGTGGAATGGGAGGTGAGAATTATTTTCTAAGAATGTCTTGTGGTGAGGGATTGAGAGAGGAGGAAAAATGAATTAGAAGCTGATGAGCTGTGAAAATGATTGAAATGGAGAGTGACATTCTAAAGTGTTCAAAATTTACAATTTAAACAAGTCTCTAGGGTCATGGAAAAAACATTACCCCAAAATTGACAAAATTATAATTGATTATACTCTATTTCTTAGACTCATTTCTTTGTTTTCTTTGGCTTTTTTAGGAAAGGGGTTTTTAGGAAAGGGGTTTCAAGGCAATTTAACTGATAAATAGTGTGGCCCTACTATGTGCAAAGCACCCCCCAAAATGGGAAAATGGATGATGACATGGTTTTTGTTTCACGATGTTGGGAACACAGTCGTGGGAAAAGAAATTCACTGTGTTTACTTTAAGAACAACACTAGCTCCTTTTGATCATTTCTCTCCCATTCAGGGTAGCACAGTGGTAAGAACTTGAGGCATGGGGGCAACACACTTCAATTTAAAACTCAGACCCCTTACTGAACTCCCTGTGTGACACGGTGTTTCCTACCCCCTGCATCTTGATTTCTTGTCTGAAATAACCAGAGTGCCTACTTCATGAGGTTATTGTGAGAATTAAATGTCAGCTTGGTGACATTTCTCTGTTAGACAAGCTATGTTCGGTACATAGCAGGCACTCAATATTTCATGTGGGGATGAGGAATGAATGAGTGAATGGGTTTGGCATTCCAGATTTTTAGCAGAACTTTAGCAAAGTAACTCAGGAGCATTCAGCTGACTTATTAGCAAGTCTGATTAAAAAGTAGCTGCAATTTCCTTTGCTGGGGAAGAGATGGATACTTTCTGCAATATGCTGTGAACTGGGAATGCCTTCAGATTTCATTCATAATTCCTCTTTCTAATGAAACATGCATGAACAGTATAAGATATTGGATGACAAGATTTCAGTTCTGTAGGTAATATGTTCTTTTCAAACACAGTATCTTCTCTATTTTATCAATTCTTTATTGCTAATTAATGAAATCACCAGGTTCCAGAAACGTTCCAGGATTTAGTTTCTGTTTTTGTGTTATGTCATAAAACTTGTATTATTGAATAATACATGTGGCCTTGGAGAACAGATTCTTTGAGCCATTTTTTCAGTAAGTGCAGTGAGATAACTGCATGACCAGAGTGCTCAGAACCACAAAGACTTCAAAGAAACCCAGTGAGAACTCTCCCCTCAAGGAATCTAAAGTGTGGTTGAAAGAAGATAAACACACACAACAAAGTTAAAGAACAAAACATCAAGCAAATGATGGTAAGCGATCACAAGAAAGGCCAGAAAAATGGATGATTATATTCAGCTTGGTGGAAAATGGTATCTATTCCAATGGGAACTTTTCTTTGCAATTTCATACTTAGCAGAGTGTTTTCAATGAACGGTTATTAAACTCAATTCAGATCCTTTGTAAACTTATCTCTGATTAGACTCTACTACTAAACTTTGGTCAAAATCTGAAATAAAGATGAGCTCACTACATAGTCTCTGACAGTTTAAGCAAAAATGGTTTATTTTTAAACATTGCACTATTGTCATTTCCCAATAGAGCTGTGTGTCTGAAGGAAACCCAACAGTGAAATACGTTTAGGAAATTCTGAATAGTCCTATATTCTGATCTGGGCTCTGGTTATACCTGTGTATCCACTTATAAAGGTTTTTTTATGTTTTAAGATTTGTGTCCTTTTCTCTATGTTGTGTGTATGTGCATGTGCATGTGATACTTCCATGTAATATTTTATATCTAAGAAAACGGGAAGGAACAGCTTGCCCAGGTAAGTAAGGAAATTGTAAAATGCTCTCCCGTTTCTCATTTCTGTTGAGGTTTCCACGATTGCCTTAAAACTTAATGACCTTGTATTTCACCACAGATTTGATTTTTGTCTTGTCCATTTGTGTAGCTAATTGCTTTAGGACATCCTGTCTAATCCTCCATCTCAATGGAATCCTAGATTCTCTCTGGGACTGGAAATATTAGATAGCTTTTGTTCTCAAAAGAGATTTTCAAATTTTTGCTTAAGAAATAAAAAGTGTCATGGAAACATCTAGAGGGTCTGTTTGCCATGGTTACCAGCAAGATGATGTGCTCTGAAAACATGGACATGAAAGGCTGGGGAGAAGAGTCATCTAAGCGAGAGCTGGTTACTCAGCACCTGTCTGTGCTAAGCTCCAGCACCTTAAATGGATGAACACACCCAACAACAAGGTGAGGTGGATGCTGTTGGAGTTCCCAATCTACAGAGGAGAACGTGGAGGCACAGGAATCATGGCTATGCACTCAGTAGGTAGAGAAACTGGAGTGAAAATCAGTTTAGTCCCAGAGTCCACACATTTCTTCTCCCTTCCATGATACCGCCCCCAACCATAGAAAACAAGATCACTACCATTCATTGGGGATATCCTAGTGGCTTTAACTTCTCTTTTCTGTAAGTGCTCTTTGGTTCCTTGGAGATGCCAGTCCACATAACCATTGTGAACATCAACTTTTGTAGGGGAAGAGATCCAAGGTCATCAAAGTGGACACAATAAAAAAACCACCAAAGCCCTGGAAATTCAACTTTAGGGCAAGATGGTTCTGGGACTTTAGCATTTTTCTGCTATTGAATTAAGTGTGAGAACTTGAGCAAGCTTTCAAAGTGACTTAATTTGCTCTTCTAGAAAGTAGTATTTATTGTGCAAGGAATTTTCAGGGAGATTCAGAAATTAAGTATGTATGGTGCACATAGTAGGTGTTCACAGAGTATCTGCTTCCATGCTCATCCTCACTGCGCTTCTCTTACAAGGACCTAAAAACATCCACCCATTTCCTATCTCATTGTACCTATGATGCACTACTGTGCCTACAATGCCCTCAATAGCCATTTGGGAAAAAATTTTTTTACATTATCCTTTTATTTTGCAGATGAAACATTAAGCTGCAAAACAGCTTACAGAGAGGTTAGTTGATGCATGTGGTAGGAATGTCACTGCAGAAATGTAGTTGAAAATTAAGCATATCATTGTTATTAGTTATTTTTTGAAAACAGGAGTCTGCTGTTACACTGAAGGGGAAAAAGGTAATCATTTCATTATTACTGTTGAAAAGCTTTGGCAAACTGTGAAGAATATGTAACCACTAGAGAAGGACTCAGTGAGAATTCATTAAAAGGTCAGAAAAAAGGGGGTCTATGTGAAAAGGTTAAAAATAATTGGGATTGGTTAGCCCAGAAAGGTAAAAAACTACATAGCAACTTAATTACTCTCTTCATTCCTTTGCAAAATGAGATGCCCTCCATCGCTTTCATCTGCACTAATGAGAAACCTAGAGGAGCTGACCTTAAAAAGCAAGCAAACGGAATGTAGGCACAGTTCTTGGTACATTTTACTTGATAGAGTAAACACTTAAAAGGTTAACCAAAATGATCCTAGAATCTTCTATCAGAAAAACCTGTCTCTTAGGGGTGACTGACGTGTCAGAGCACAAAAGAAGTCATCCCTGACCCCTCTGGGTTGTTTTTTGGCTAGTAAATAACCAAACAACCATTGGATGTTGATAAAAGAGTAAAAAGTTTCCAAGTTAAATACATGTGTAACTCCTGTATAGGAGGCAACCCCAGCGTGGCTGATGAACTGACAACGTGATTCTGGCACCATCTTGAAGAGGTGAGCGAAGACAAGGGAGGTTGGGAGAGAACCGGAAAGGTCAGTAAGGAGTTTGCCAAGGATGACACAGCTCTCACAGACACTCAGATCAAAGTCTGCCTTCTCTATTGAAAAGAGATCAGGGAGAAAGGGCTTTTCTGGTGCGGTGAAGGGACAGAGAGAGGTTTACATGTAAATACATTTTTCCAAAAGCAACCTCCATCCCCTCTACAGAGCCCCTCTCAGGAACCCAGTCTTTTGCTAAAGGCATATTTAGGGGTGGGAGAATTTGCTCCCTTACACATGCCTGGCGAATCAGGAGGCAAAGGGGAAGGATTTATTACTTCTTGATAGACACTGCAGGCAAGAGGCTGAACCAAATGACTATTGTTGCCACCTGAAGTCTCAAATCTTTAACTCCTTAATCTAAGGCACAGTGGAGGGGCTGAATTAGTACTTAGTCAGCACAAGGAGGAGGTTGAGGTTGTGGTGGACTCATTATTTACTCACACCTGCTGGAGGAGGTGAGACCCGGTAGATAATTATCTTAATAAGACCCCCATCAAATGCCCTCACAGAATCCAGGTGATCTCTTAAATAGTGTTTGTAATCCTGCTCCCCTTCTATTATAACTACTCCCCACTCTTAATCCATGGACCCACTATCTCTACAATCACTCACTTTCCTCTGAAGTGTCCCTCTCTCTTTGATGTTAGCAGAGTTGTTGGTCACTCAATTAATGCTAGACTGGGCTCTAGGCATAGAAATTCATCCCCTTGATTGGTGGAGGAGGAGAAAGGAGATCCCTGCCATTGCCTGGTTTTGAAATAGAGCAAATACAAGACATAAAGATTTGAAAACTAAGGCTATCTCTTACCCAATTCAGAACAGCAATGATTAGAGCAAGTGGGACTTGAGAGGGAGTGGAGAATACTGGATGGCAGAGAAGGCATGACTTTTATTTTTCAGTGACCTAAACGAAAGAACAATAGAAGAAAAACACATGTGAGGTGATCTTGAAACTTCCACTTCTGTCAATTGAGGAGTGAACCAAATCATAGAAAAGGAAATGTGACTCAGAGTGACATCTCCCTCTAAGCTGATAATGTTTACACTTCGTAGGATCATAGGACACGCACACACATGTGCACATACAACATTTCCCAGAGGTTCCTTGACTCACCAAATCCAACAGTAATTTAAACTGGACTCGAGAGCTAGAATTTCAGAAGTGTTCCAGTTTGGAGCTGGTCTGTGTGGCACTGAAATCACATAACCACATGTCTTAAGAAAGTTGCTAGATTTTACTTTTTCTTGTTCTTTTGTTTGTTTCCCCTATATCCCACACATAAGTGAGGAAGTGAGGCCATCTAGTATTTATCTTTTTCTTTCTAGCTCACTTCCACTAGCATAAGTATTTCTGACTCTACCCACATTGCCACAAATGACATCAGTTTGTCTTTTTTGATTGCTGCATAGTATTTCAAGCAGTAGATCTATATAGCTTTTTGGCCTGATGGAGGGGGAGGAAGAGAAGGTGAAGTCAGGGAGGGATCAGCACAAGAGGATAATGGTTCATGGGTCACATGGTGATGGGAGAACTTCAGGGTATACAACCATGTAAAGAAAATAAACATGTAAACAATTTAAAAAGTTTAAAAAAGAAAATTGCTAGACAAGTACCCTAAGGCCACTAAAAACCTCCCTTTCTGATGAATGCAACTAAAAACCAGGTCCCTCCAGAAACCAGGCAGGTAACACAATACCTGTTCGCAAGGAGTGACCGCATCTGGGGTATCCAGCATGCTATGTGGGTCTGTACACGGTCTGGTCTTCTAAGTTTTTAAGAAAAACCAGAAATATAACTGTTCTGTGAGCTCTTCTAGTATTATCACTGCTGTTTGTTTACTTGTCTTGTTTTTGTTTGGGTTATTTAAAAACAAAAAGACCTTTCTGCAATAATATCGTACTAGAGACAAAGGGGGAAGCTGGGTAAAGTATACCCTGTGCTGTGTCTGTGTTTCCTATGAGTCTATAACTCTTTCAAAATAAAAAAGTTAAAAATAAGAAATGGTTCAAAACAAAACACTCTGAAAATTGAAGAAAAAATAAGTTGGGCAGACTTTCCCCTACTCTCTTCCAGTTTTAAGAGGCTGCTTTGATTCTCTAGAATCATAACTAATAAACATGAGAGCTAGCAGCTGGCAGCTCACAAACTCTCCAGATAGGACTTTTCATTCCACTTCTTTTCTTTTGAGGCAGCAAGCCATTTCTTCTGGGGAAGTTCTCTGGGGAGAAAAGTAGAAAGAAAATGTTCCTAAACTCCCAACCTTTCCAAAAACATGAAGGTCACCTGTGTTCAGGAGATGTCATCAAGTGAGATAGCTAAGTGTGGCTTCATCACAGGAAATGGATGAATTCTAAACGTCCTTAGAGCCAGTTTGTAAGAGGCTGTTACCAATACAGAACAAACCACTTTAGAGACAATACACTTGGTTTGAATTTCGGTTTACCACTCCTTCATCTCATTCACCAATTATTTGTAAAATGGGGATGATATAATTTCCGCTTTCCGAGGTTGAGATAATGCAATGGAAAAGCACTTGATAATCTCTAAAGTAGCAAGCAAACATAAATGGCAGTGGTTATTTTTGTGGCTACACGGTGGGACATAATCTCTATGATCAATTTTATGGCCTGGTAATCAACTCCCCATGTTCCCAAGCCCCTATATTTCTGTTTAGTTCATAGGGGCTCATTGCTTCAAAAAAGAAAATAAAACTTCCATCCATTGCCTTGTTCTGCAACTTCTATGACCCACCTGGGAAAGCTTAACATTAACAAAATGCCATGCATCATAAACCACCCACTAATACCCCTTCATCATTCTTCTCAGGTCGGTCTTTATTCATTTTTCTCTCCCTTGATATTATTTTCTGTCACTTAGGAATAATCCGAGCATCAATCTTGTTTAAGGGCAATTTCCTTCTCCTACAAAGTAGAAGCCCAGCCTCGAAGTCCAGTGACATATTTCCAAAATACTTCTTGGCCTGGGGAAGCAGTAATTAGCTCTGTAATAGCCATAGCTCATGATCTATATTTTAGACAACCATCTTACAAAGAAGCTCATGTCTTTCTGCTTCATGAAGATCTGTTCGTTCCCTTCTCATTTCTGCCAAATAGGATGTAGCAACTGGAAGCTCTCACGAGACTTCTAGTAGCCTCCTTTTTCTCCAGCATGTTCTGGTGGCCACATCCTCACATTCTCCAGCTTCATGCCCCCGGACCCCAGCAATGGCAAGCTGCTGGCAGACAAAGGGGTCTCCTCTTCTCTATGCCTTTGTGGGACCTCTCTCCTTGTTTCTACCTTGCTAACAGTGGGACCCCTCAAGATTCAGGCACCATGTTCTTGCTCCCAAGAAGCTTCCCATAAGGTGCTAGGGCTGAGTTCATTTCCTTCCCATAGATGTCAGCTCTTTTCTCACCCCTGTGCTTTATAATTATTGTTGCTGTGGGTGTGTCTCCACTTCCACTCAGTTCTTCAACAACTCAGATTCATCCCTACTCCTTTTCTTCTCTCTAGGACTTAGCAAATCTTGGTACAAAGGAGGTTCTCAGAGACTTCTTGAGAGTTAAACTAAAATGAAGTCAGATTCTAAATTGTGTGGCAATAAAGCCAGTGTTCTTTCCACTTATTTTTGGAAGGGATTCCTAAAACAGTCCCTGGAATACAGTCATCAGCCAATGGCCACTGGTAGAAGGAGAAAATGGAGGAGCAAGTGAGTGGGTGTGTGTTGGCTTGAGCATTAGTGATGGTGGAAAGGGCGTGTTAGGCTTACATTCATTCAAAGTCATTTGATTTGCAGCCTTTTCTTAGGATTGAATCCTGTGTTGTTTATTCACAGCGCTGTGATAGCCCAAGGGTTAAACTCGTGGATTCCACCCACAACCAAAACTCTTGGATTCAAACTACACAACTGGCAACCCACCTCGCAGTCAGCGCTTACCAGCTGCGTGACTTGGGGCAAGTTACTGAACCTTTCTGATCCTCTATTTCCTCATCTGTAAAATGGGGGATCCTGATGTTACTTCCCAGATTTGGAAGGATTCAGTGAGTTCCAGTGAGTTACTGGGATTCAACCCAGTAACCCCAGGTAAGGAGGCAGCACTTCTGGGGGGCTTGTTCCAAGCCCCCCCATCCATAGGCAGCCTCCATCCTAAACACCATGGTTGGTGAGACTCCTTCGGGCTTTTTGAAAGTGTCCAAGAAGTGACTTACCTGCTGAGAGTGGAAGAGAATTTTTGTTGGAGTATTTTTCCTGGAAGCTGCTGGGGAAGTATCCTACCCGGGCCTGCGCGCATGCATGCACACACACCCACACACCCACACACCCACACACACACACATTGTGGCCTTTCATTGCAGTGCAAAAGGCCAGATTTCCTGGAGATGGGAGGGTATTTTTAAGTAGCGGAACATGCCTTCAAAGGCCATTATTGAATCTGACCTAAATGTTAGGTTGGCCCTGATCGTCATGCCTCTCAGCTGTGCTCTGCCCTGCAATTATCTGCTCACATGCTGCGCCTATCCTCACAAAGGCTCCCTCCAAGGCCACCCAAGCCACAGACCAGGTCCATCCCTCTCCGTGTTCAGGATGAAACAAGAGGTCTGCAGCATGTGCCCCTCCCAAGGAGATTATGTAACGGGAGGCCATCTGTGACCCCTTGCAGCCAGCAAGGCCCCTTGTCTATGCTCCCAATTCATCGCTCACTGATGGTACCAGATGCTGAACTAAAGTGATTTCTGAGGTCACCGATTCAGATGATCTCAACATCGGATGACATGAGAGGGAGATGAAGCTGGCATTGTTCTTCCACAGAGCTTTTAGTCCCAGAGCCTTTCTGGGCTTTTCTAGGGAGTCCTTCAAGTTCAAAAACAAGCAACCCCAGTGGTCCTCACTGCAGGTGATGGTGAGGGCAGGGATATCCTTTGGGCCCCAGATGAAAGGAATGTGAACTGAACTGTTTGGGGAAGCTGTGTGGTGGTGGTAGGGATCACGGGCTTGATGAATGGAGTATCTTCATGCTGTATGTACACCCTCATACAAATAAGACAGTCAAAAGTCCAGCTAGAGTTTTATGGAGAAAGGTGTTAATGACAGCGAAATACTGCAACTAAATTCTATAACCAACAGGTAGGGAACGGCTCAGTACTTATTGACCGAATGCCTCTCTGGGATATTGGAAGTCATGTTGAGATGCAGTTGGCAAAGAATTTGTAATTAACATGGGAAATTACTTTACTCTAATGGTTTGTTAAAAAGACAGGTTACAGAATTAAATGTACACTGTGGTCTCAAAATGAAGTTTTAAAGTATGGGCAATAAAGACAGCAACAGACAGACCAGAATGTGCAAGCTGATTCCTTTCAGAGTACAGAATGGTGGATGATTTGAATTGTTGCCTTCAATGAATTTGTTATTGTTTGCATATCCTACAAGCAGGTGTTCCTTTTATACATTAAGATGTCACTTTAAAATGTTAACCTTTGGTGATGAAAGTCAGAGGAGTGACTGCTTGCAGGGCAGGGAAACTGGACTGCTAAGGGGACCAAGGGAACTCTCTGGAGGGAGGAACCTTATCTAGATCTGGATGGTGGGCAGATGGGTTTGTAGAGAGTGACAAATCCACCAGGCGGTGCCATCTCTGTGTGTGCTCCATTGCATGGAATCTAAATTTAACCTCAATCTGCAAAATAGAACACACTGACCCTTCTATACCCTCATGATATAAAGACCCCCTGGTCTTTCCTCAGTGTTCTGAACCAGCCTCTATTTCCACCCTCCTATGAAGTTGCTCTCACCCCATGTCTCAGCCTCCACCACACTCCACTGGTCTCCAGAAAGAATCACATTATCTCTTTCCTACAAAGCTTTCCAAGGGCAAGCCTTCCTTTCCCTCTGACTTCTGCTGCTTACTTGCTGAGCGACCACAGGCTAATTTAGTTGTTTCCAAGGTTGAGGGCAAGAAGCTAACAATATCTATCTCACCGTAGGAGGTCACATTGTGCAGACTGGAATCACATAGACCAAGAGTCTCCACGGGGTCATCACCTTGGGGAACATCTGATAAACTCTGGAGACCATTGTTCTTGGTCAGACTTGTCTCTCCTGCTGTGCGGATCCATGTCAACCCCAGCCATTCTTCAACACATTCCTATGTCCTCCGGACGTGTCACTCCACTTCAGGTTTCATGGGTCCTAATCTACCTTGTCCACATTATCTCTCAACCAATACTCAACTAGGCAGAATCTGCTGCTATTTCGTGGCAAAGAGAAATGAGATATAGGAGTTACCTGGCATATGCCAGACACACATTAAACTTGGTTTACACTCTCTAATCATTTCACAATAATCCTGTGAAGTGGAAATTATTATTCTCATTTTATAGGTGAGGTGATGGGGCTCAGAAAGGTCAGGCACTGGTTCAAGTTCATGTAGCTGAACTGGAAGGAAGTTCCTCTGGAGCCCCACATGTGCTGGTTGTCTGCCTTATTAAGCAGAGCATCTCTTGGGGGTGAGACATTAGCAGCAGCAAAAGGCATCAAGGTCATCATTCCATTCATTCAACAAATGCCCATAAAGCACTGTAACAGATGCTGTTGGCCCCCACTCCACTTCCCCTGAACTTTGTCAATATGGTGTCCACAGCCCACCTCCCAGCATTCAAAGCTCTTCACTCAAAGACTTCACCTGGCCACCAGAGTCCACTAAGTCATGGCTGATGGTGCTGAACACTTCTGGCCCCTGAAACAACCACAATGGCTGATGGGGGTTAACATGTAACAACACCCATGCTCAGAGTGGATAACTCTAAGGTGAATGCACTTCCCTGACTCCTCAAGCTGCTCTGGAAGATGATACCCCAGTTACCCCCTGGGAAGCAGATTCATCCCATGCCTGCTACAGACAACATCTGTATCTCTCAAAGTCTCCTGTGAACACCTAATCCCAAATGGGAAGGTTGGCCTCTGGTAGGTGGTGAGGTCATGAGGATAGAGTCTTCAAGAACGGGATGAGCCCTTATAGATGACACTCTAGGAGGCTCCCTCCTCCTTCCACCATGTGAGAAGTTGGCCACCTGCAACCTGAGAGCAGACTCTCGCCATCCAAGTTACTCATTTAAAAATTTTAATTGAAATATATTTGACTCTGATATGATGTCAAAATGGGGCAAAAGCCACTAACCAACAAACCACAGGTTAAAAAACATTTAAAATGCTGCTTCTGCCTCCCAGGTTCCCTCACCCATGTGTAACAGTTGCCACTCAAATGCAGTTCAACAATAGGGTCTTATTAACAAGGGAAATTAACCTGAAAAATCCTTACTGCCACAAGTGGCAGTTATCTTACCCAGACACCATTTTCAGGCCCAAAGGTCCCAAAGACACATGTCCAAGATGGTGCCCTTTGCCCCTCCAAAACTGAGGCAGGCGCCTTGCAAAGTCCAGTATTTCTCTGGCATCTTCACTTCTTCTTCAGTGTTCCGAGCTGCTCCACTACTCCAAGGTGCTTCAAGCTTTTCCCACAATTGCTGATGCACAAATCAGCTTTCCAAATCCCTGGCCGTCTCCAGGTACCAGCTCACTATGCCGCCTTGCTGCGGTGCCACACTCTCCACACTGGCCACTCTTCTGCCAGTCACCATGACTCCTTGCCACCTCCAGCTCACTCTTCCAGGGGCTTCCCCTGGTTAGGCCACATAGGTCTGTTCTCTCAATCCATCATTCTCATCTTCTCCCTTTCTCTTTTTTTCCTCTTTCCCTCTCCTTGTTCCTTCCTTTCATTTGCCTTTTGGTGTGTCTCACTTCTTCTCAGTTGTCTTTCTTTCAGACCCCACCCACCAGGGTATTTTGATGCCAATAGAATTTTTACCTGCATCACTCACAACCTTGTATCAACGTGACATTGTGAAAATGTAAGGTGCTTAGCATGTTGATTCAATATATTTCCATATTGAAACATGACTGCCATTGTGACAACAGTCAACATCTCTATTGCATCTCATCACTATCCCTTTGAAGTGGTTGGAGGTGTGTCCCCGAGACCAGATCCTTCTTCTGGGACCCTAATCTCAGACATCTGGGTCAGAACTGTGAGGATACACATCTGTTGCACCCCAGCCAATGGCACCTTGTTATTACAGCCCTCCTGGGCTCCGCCTTCCCCTTCTGGTCTTACCCACCCCCCACTGCATTTCCTTTATGTCACATCACAAATAAAGCACTTGGACTTGAATCCTTGTCTTGGCATCTGTTTGGAGTGAAACAATCAAATATAAGTACACGCCTCAATCGGGCACCTGTCTTCTCGCAGCTGGCACCCTGGTGGGGGAGTCCAGCCATAAATAAGCCAACAATAAATACAAGTTAATTATAGACTGTGTGAATTACCCAATGACAGAGAGGAGCTGGAGGGACCGTTTCAGACAAAATGGCAGAGCATGGTCTCCATGAAAGCTGCCCTCTGAGATGGGGTGGTAAGAAGGAGCCAGTCATACCCAGGGCCAGGGCTGAGAGCATCTAGGAAGGGGGCACCGAGGGCACCTTGGCGGGAACACAGTGCATACGTGTGAACTCAGCACAGCACAGTGACGGAGCAGTCAGAGCTTCAAGAAGCACGTGAAGAGGTTGGAAACCATGGGAAGCCATTGACAAGGCTTAAGAAAGTCCTCTTCAATGGGCATGTTGTTGGGCACCTGTAAGCGACAGCCTATGGAGTCGCAGCAGGGTCTGGGAATGGCAGTTCAATTCCTGCCCGGAGCAACATAGCGAGACCTAGTTCCAAAAAAAAATAGCTGGGTGTGGGCGCACACCTGTAATCATAACTACCTGGGAAGCTGAGGCTGGGGATTGCTTGAGTCCATGGTACCCTGGGCAATGTGAGCCTGTGGTTCCCTGGGCAAAAATAGCAAGACCGGAAGGAAGGAAGGAAGGAAGGAAGGAAGGAAGGAAGGAAGGAAGGAAGGAAGGAAGGAAGGAAGGAAGGAAGGAAGGAAGGAAGGAAGGAAGGAAGGAAGGAAGGAAGGAAGGAAGGAAGGAAGGAAGGAAGGAAAGAAGGAAAGAAGGAAAGAGGGAAAGAAGGAAAGAAGGAAGGAAGGTCCTCTTCCCCATCCGCGAGTTTGAACCCCCATCCTTGACCAAGATCTTGGGCTCCAAACCCATTCACCTGGCTCCAAGAAGGAGGGGAGAGGGAGATGGGCCTGGGGTGGTTGCCTCTGCAGCGAAGCATGTCAGAAGAATTGAAGGGGCCCTTTGTTTTATCGGGCTAGTCCTTCCCTTGATTCCCCGATACCTTTAATTCTGCATGTCACCAGGAAATAGGTGTGCTGCGGCTCGGTGACAGCCTCCCCCAGTGTCTATGGCAACCTGGGGCTGAGGCCATTTTTCCTTCATCAAAAGAATGGGCTGGCTTCCTGATGATAAGTAAAGACCCATTGTTGCTCTCAGCTGCCACAGAGGTAGTGTGCGCAGGAGTAATGCAGCTCCAGCTGAACACTGCTAATGCCCTGGTAGAAAATAGCAGGAATTAAATAAATCATTTCTCCCCAGCATCTAATTATGGGTGCTTCCGGGCGACAATGCAAGAAAGAGTCTAAACCCAGGACCTTGCTTCTTAGTCCAACCTTATTCTGTGTGTGTGGGGGGGGGCAGGGGGGAGAGCAGAGACTGGGTGTGTTAAGGTCTGACAACTATGAAAAGAGCTGGCTTCTAGGTGTGTGAATCAGAGCCACTTAGCTGTGCTTCTGAGAGGGATAATGGAGCTAAACAAAAGGGGGTGGTTCGAGGAAGGCGCATTATTTGGCAACAAAAGTCTCCTGAGGTTCTCCCACCATCTTATCACTCGTGAACCATCTTCTTTGATTGAGAACCTTGGGATAGACAATGATGTAATATGCGCAATTAATTTTATTTATTTTCTGAAGTGCAGGCAGCTCATTTTTTTATTTTTTATTATATTTTTATTTTTGTGCAATTTTTTAAAAATTACATAAATAAAACTTTTTAAAAAATAATAAAGGAAACATTCCCTTATGTAAAATAAAATAAAAGTCTCCTGACCTGCAGACCCGATAGGCGTAAAGGGTCCTTCTGCTCTCCCCAGCGCCCGACAGGGTTATCTTTCAAGGGGAAGGAAGGCAGAAGGCACCACGCAATCGTTCTGCAGGATAAAAACCCTTCTCTCACGGCTTCCGTAGACTTGCGGCTAAACCTGCGGTAACTCAGCTTCCACTTCCAGGACCGAGTCTCAGTTCCAGGCAGCGGAGGCTGCGCTGACTCTGCGGAGCCTGAGCCGGTCCCTCCCCTGCCCTGAGCGGGGCCAGGGCGCCCAGCCTTCCTCTGAGCATGCGCGCTGCCTGCGTTGTGCCCATCTCCGGAAGACCACCTGCTCATCTTCTACAGTTCGGCTCCAGCCTCTGCTCCACTCTTGCGCTGTCCCCGCCCCTTCCCCTCACGGCTTGTTCACACCTTTGCCACCCGTGCGTCCCCAGTCGCCCCCCTGCAGTCTTTGGACCAGGCAGACAGACAGCTGTGATGATGCCCACGGAAAGGCATCCTTTCTGCATGCTCCCTGCACCCTTTGCCCATAGTGCTGTCGTCCCCGCTTCACACAGGACTTGCTGTATAAGCTCATGCAAGCTCCACGCTCTCGGAGACGGGAAGGCCTGTGTGGGTCTCTTTGGTCTTAGACAAGTAGGCGGATTCACTCTCAGTTCCCCGCCTCCCCCACAGGAGCAAGCCTGGGCAGCCCTGCAGGCGGGTAGAAGCACCTGGGTCCAAGCAAGGGCATTGCAGACCAGGTAGACTGAGCCAGCCCACCAGCTGATGAAGATGAGCTGAGCCAACTGACACACCCTCGCCCCCCCCCCCCCCCCCCCCCCCCCCCCCGTGGCCCACAGACTAGTGAAAATAATAATGAAAAGAAACCCTGTTATTTTAAGGCACTGGGTGTTTTTTTCACTCACCACGACCATTTTATTAGAAAGGCTACAAGAACACAAATCGACACCAGATGAAGACACACATATGGTGAGATCCTGAGCCAAGGGACATCTGTCCTCGTGGAGCCTGAGGACCAGCAAGGTGACCTGAGGAAGTTGCTCCAGCCGGGAAGCTCTCCCTGGCCCCTCCTTGGAGATGTGTACCAGGGCGTCTTTACCTCCACACGATGGAGAGAAGGGCCCCCAAGTTCTAAGGTACTTGTTCTGGCCCAGAGGCTAAGCGATCTAGGGCTGAAAGCTGAGGGCTGCCTGGTTGTTCTTGCCGAATAACATGCGGGCCCAGCCACCCCCCACCCCTCTCATTAAAAGAAGAGAAAGGAGAGATGTGTTCCTTCTTCCCAGATGAGTGGGCTGGTGCAAATCATGTCACAGTCCCCTCACCTGAGAAAGCAAGTGAACACCTCTCCCCCCTTCAGGGGTACATAGGACCCCTCAGGAGAAAGCAGTCATATGTACTTGATCCCTTCCAGAAGACAGAACTTTCTCTCCTTGCACTGGGTTAGAAGAAGAAAGCGAATGGCTCCCCCTACAGGAAATATCCGACCAACCACGCAGTCATAACAAGTTGAAGATTCCAGCCTCCTTGTCCCTTCTCTGTCCCCATATTTGCTGGTTGGCGTGATTTGGGACAAGAAGGAGAAACTGAGTCCACATAAGGCCACACAGGGGCTGACCCAGAAGCAGGAGGGACAAGGCGATGAGGGGTCTGAGCAGCACTGCTGAAGGGGTTCCCCTTCACTGACATGCCTCCACTGCCCACCCTGGCTCTCATGGGGCCAGGCACTGTCCAAGCTTCTGAACTTTCGCAACCACTCGAGCTGTGAGCTGGCGCCTCCAGGGTAAGGAGGAGACAGGGTCAGAGAGGCTCATGGCTGTGATGGAAGTGGATTCAAACCCAGGCAGATTGTTCTGATGTGTGTCCACACCGCCTTGGAGCCCGTTCTGGGGTGCAGGGCTTCGGATGTGGACCTGTGAAGATGAGCAAAGGAGGAATCACCTCTTAAATATTCCACCTCAGGCTTCTTCCAAATTGGAGCTGTTAATGCTGTGTGGTTAATGATGGAGGGACCAGCCTGAGAGGAGGGGCGGGCTACTCAGAGCCTGATCAGTCAGCTAATCTGCATTTTGCATCAGTGTCCACTGTTGGTAGGATGTTAGGAGTTGCGTGTGGAATGAAGAAGAAATTGAGATGAAGAGATTGACAGCGATCTGTGAGGCCAGCCCACAGACCGGGGTTCCTGGGAAGCATGTCCAGGTCCAACTTTAATGAAGTTGTGAAGCCCTTTATATACCCCAGCCAGGAAATGTTACAAGGATGTAATGAGGAAGCAGCAAAATGTACATAACATACAGCAGGGAGGATGCCAGGATGCCAGGAGAATTTACCTTTGGGGGCAACAGTCATCACTAATAGATCATGTGTCTCTTGGGACATTCCAAAGAGGTTAGGAAGCTGGGTTACAGGTGAGAGATGTGCTGTTGCCCACCCTCTAGTGTGTCAGAGGGGGCTAGAGAGAAAGGAGGTATTCCTCTTATCTGAAGCTCCACATCTCTACCAGCTTCCATGTTCCACATAGGACTCTGCTTTGCCTGGTTAAATTCTACCTTTGTTCTTACCTCACCTCATTCCTGCTATCACAGGCATATAATCAATCACCTACATTTTTTTATCCTACTGTCCAACTCATATTCTAACACTATTATTTCAGTCCATTCAATTTCCACACCAGAATATTTCCAAATATATCCATAACCACATAATTATACCTTTATAAACCATTTATCCAAATTCACTTTTTACTCATCATGTAGAACACGTTCCCAATCCCAAACAAAAGATTCCCTTTCTATTCAATATTTTGCATCATCCCCCGCCCCAGCCTTTGTCTGAATTTCTTAGCTTCTGGTAAACAAAAGAAATTCACCTCTGCATTACCAAGTCATCATGCCCCCGCCCATCAGGATGTACCTTTCATTTCCTCCACAGAAGACAAAGTCCAATTTCATTTTGTCCTCCGTCCCAGCTGGATTGATTTCAGGCTTTTTGCTTTCTCGTGTTTTGCATTCAGCAGGTATTTATGTGGAAACTGATAAAACGGAGTCAAAAGAAAGTGACACACATTTGCACATGGTGGATGAGAAGTGAGTGGAAGTGCTGATTGCCATTGTCAACAGCCAGTGTGTAGAGATCATTTGCCTGACCCCAGCTGAATCTTAATATGCATGTGGAAATTGATAATTATGTCCATTCAACCCTTTTCAGAATGCCTTTATGTGTTAAGATGCAAAAACATGAAATGAAGAGCCCGGTTCCTTATTAACTTAGCGTGAAGGTTTTGCAGTTAAAACTGTGGGTTTGCGTTGACAGTCACCTCTCATTTGCAAGTGAATCTTAATGGACAAATGAACCTCAGGACCAGCAGCCTCCTGTTCCGGGTGACACAAATTATTATCCTCCTGCGGGAGGATATGAGCAGGACTTGAGATGGAGCTGGAGACTCTGTGGATGGGTCTACGTTTCTCGTTGATTCCTCTGGGGAAGCCCAAGCCCTGGAGGGAAAAAGTTCAGATCCTTCTTGTGTTCTGGAGTTGGAATAAGTCACTGAACAGTTGAATACTGAGCCTCTGCCTCGGGCTGGGCACTCTTCCAGGACCTGGTGCAGCATGACGAGTCATGGGTAGACATGGCTCCTATTCTACTGGGAGGAACAAACACCAAATACTAGATGCACGAGCCAGATAAGTTCAGATGCAGTAAATGCTGGGGAAAGAATAAGAGCTCCTTTTTGCTTGTTTCCTGTGGATGTGAGTGACTGGTCGATAGATACATCCTGACCATTTGGCTACACGCTTCACTCTCACCATCTAGATCAAGTATGGGGACCCTGATCTCCCTCAAACTGCCCTTGAACTTCCCTGTTTCCATGCCATCGCTTCCTTTCTAGTGGCAGAAATCTCTTTCCCATCCTGCTTTGGTCCATGTCTCTAATGATTTCTCACACCTGAGTCAGCTTATTTGTCCTGTCTCCTTTAGCACCATTTCCTGCACAGCACCTAGCCCAGTAGTTTGCATAGGGGAATGGAGGAATGATGGCCTGGGACAGTTCTAGAATGGGAATGGCAATTCTTTCAGATTTCTGTGCAATGAGGTTGCTTTACTCAGACAGGTCCAGTCTTTGTCTTTGGTTGCTGTTGACTCCTTAAATGTAAGGAGTGTAGACATTCTTAGCAGGTCTCATGGCTTATGAGTCAAGCACAGCCTGTGGTCCAGGGATATTTTGGGTAGAAAGTATTTTCCAAAGACTATAAGAGCTCCCTGTTCCTCCCTCAATGTCCCCTCCCTCATGTCACCGTGCACATGGCAAGGGACAGTATACAGAGGGAGCATAACCAATGAAATGAGCTAAATTAGTGCTTTCACCTTTTGCCTAGAGCTGTTCTAGCTTGTTGATTTTCTATTCTATCTTTTTTCTGGGTGGGGGGGGGCTTATCTCTTGTTATTCCAAATAAGCCATAGCCAGATCATTTTATGCCCTGGGTCATACATCAGAATCTGAAGTCACTAGAGTTTATGTATCAGATAGAGAAAGTTTCCATTTCAGAGCAGAGGGAGAAGTCCATTTCTTTCACCTTTTCCAGCATGGTGTTTGCTAATATTAGACTGTAATTGACTCCACACATCATGCCCAGAGACCTTAATAGAGGTGTTCTAACACAATTAGCTGAGGAGCACAGGGGCAACAGAAAGACATCGTGCTGATAACTGGCCATTAGCAGCTGCCCTGCCTTAAGCTAATGGGTATGAAAAAGAAACACATTTGCATTCATCTTTATTTATCCTTCTATCAGTGTCATGCTTTATGAAATATTCATATGATTCCTAGACACACACCTATGTGTGTCTACAGTGTTTATAGTGCTAGAGTATCCACTGCTCACAGCAGCGCTGGATTCATGGAAGCTACAGAAGGCGAGTCAGGTTCCTGGGAGAGGAAATCCACTGGTTCATAAGCAGAACAACACAAAACATCAGCTTGGAGGAGGCAATGGGGTTACAAGGTCCCAGGTCCCAGCAGCAATACTATGAAGACTTACTGACAACTCACAGTGGCCTGGAAGCTTTCTACTGACCCCTCTAAGCATCACAAGTCACTGGGGTCTCTCTGACTTGCCCCATTTTACATATGAGAAGACTCAAGTTTAGAAGCTACATTGCCCAGTATTACACCTGTCGGTGTCAGGGCATTTTATTCAAGGGGGCTGGGACCCTCTGGGACAATATCGCCATGTAGGAAGTTCCTGTCACTTTCAGGTAAAGGGGAGGGCAACTAAGAAGGATGAGTGTGGAGTTGGTGCGCCAGTTCGGAGGATG
>PVHY01020506.1:0-25418 GCA_004024945.1 Uropsilus gracilis | reverse complement strand
CCCCCCCCCCCTCCGAGTTATGCACTTTAGTTTGCTTGTTAACTTGTTTTGGCTTTTCCTCCTGGCCTTTTGTTTGTTTTTCCTATGCCCCATATATTAGTGCCACCATTTGGTTTCTGTCTTTTTCTTTCTGACTTGTTTCTGCTAATAGGATTTCTTCTAGGCACATCCATGTGGTCATACATTCATCAAATTTGTCATTTTTGATGGATGAGTAATATTCCATTGTGTATATAGATCACATCTTTTTCATCCAGTCATCCGTCTTGGGACATTGGGTTGTTTCCATGTCTTTGCAGTTATGAATAGTGCTGCAGTAAGCATCCGAGTACAGGTGTCCCACTGTGCATACATTTACGTCTCCTGTGGGTAATTTCCCAGCGAAGCAATTGCTGGGTCTTATGGTAGTTCAAGCCTTTTATACAGTGTCAAAGAATGGTTCACAATGTGCTCAACAAGGGGAGGAAGAAGCAGCTTAGGAAAAATCAGATTAGGCAAAACACTAGTTCCTGAGGATACTGGGGGTGCGGGATTCATTCATTAACTTGCTGTTATCTCTTAGTTCTCTAAGGGTTAGTATTGGAGGAACAGGGATACCGTTCACCAGGGACGAGACGAAACCCTTCCATCTTCAGTTTGCTGAAGCCAGAGAAGACAGTAAGATGAAGTTTTCTTCATTCTCAGCATGAACCCTGCCGGGTGACCGTGGCGGCTCCTAACAGCCCTCACCTCCTCTTATCTGGTGACTGGCCAAGCCTCCAAAAACTGAGGCAGGTTGTCAGTAAGACTGAGTGGGTGTGGCCGCTTGGACATCATCTGCAGGACTCTTGTGACTGCCTGCGTGAGTCTGCAGATGTGTTCAATTCTTGCTGATCCCAGCATCCTCATGCTCCCTGGTGAAGCTGGCGGGCTCATCGCACACGGCTCCAGCAGGTGGCTGCCGGTAGCACGATGGGGTTTGCACAGAATCGTCCAACTTTCCTCCGGGAAGCCTTTCTCATGGCCCTGGGGAGCCTCAACATTCTGCTCTCTGTATCTGGGGTGTGTCTGGGGTGTCAGCTCCGGCCATTGCAGTTCTCATTAGGGAACAGAAGCCTGCAGTGCTGGTTGGACTCCAGGTGCTGGGGGGCATCTGCAAATGGTTCTGGCAGACCTGCTCCTGGCCCCTGACCCTGGTTCTGGTGAAGGTTTGCAGCACTTGTCTGGGGAAGGAGAGCAAGGGCAGCTGAGGTCCCCTGGCCCCTCAGGCAGCTCAGAGTGGACACTGCTGTCCCACTGACAAGGGAAGCAACCTCTTGTCACTCCTTCCTTCCCCATGGCCTGTGTGCCCAGCCAACTCAAGTGACTTTCAGGGTCACATCATACATTCATGCCTAGTGACTAGTATCACGTGACTAGTATCTCAGCCTGGATATGGCTCACTTCTTTTTTTTTTTGAGACTAGTTCTCACTATTTTTACCCCTGTAACCACAGGCTTACATTGCCCAGGGTACCACAGACTCAAGCAACCCCCAGCCTCAGCTTCCCAGATAGCAGGGATTACAGGCGCATGCCACCATGCCCAGCTATATTTTTTTGGAACTAGGTCTCACTACATGCCCCCAGCAGGACTCGAACCATGAACCCTGGCCCCAGCTGCGGCTTCCTAGGCTGGCGCTTACAGGCATGCACCCAGCCTTATGACTCACTTCTTAGAGCAGATTGCAAATATCTTTATTGCTCAATTCAAATTTGCTTGAGTTGTCTGCTTGCACAGACAGCCTAGGTGGTTCAAGTCCATGTGAGCTTTGGAAAAGTCCCACTTCACCCTCTGTTTTCCTCTCACCAAAGGGCTAAACTTCCCTTCTGTTCCCCTCATAAATGAAAGTCTCCCCTGCTAAGGTGGGCATTCTGGTTCCTCCCCCCCGGAATCTTGTTGAACTCTTATTCCATCAGTCAACACCCTAAGCGCCTATTCTGTCAGGCTCCCCTCTTCACCTCACCTCCTCAGCACAGAAACATGCTCAAGTCGCTTTCATTTTAAAACAAATCCCTGAAGATGCTCTTGTTTGCCACTTCCACTGCAAGACTGAAGACACGTTCTGGAAACTAGATTCTCCACAGTCCAGAAATTGCTGATGCTTCTGAGGAGATTCACAAGGACTGGACTGAGCTCACATAGTTTCAGATACGTATTTCTTCCCCTTGGAGAGAAAAAGCAACAATACCAAAACGTCTCAGGTTGACAGATACTAGGAAATGGACAGGGATGTAAAGGCCCTGTACTTATACAGAACATGCACAGAATATGTGCAGAACACACAGAGTGACACTGGCAGAGACTTTGTGCAGGAGATAAAGGCTGTGTGTCTTCACTTTCCCTTTGTAGAATTTATTTTTTAATTTTTCTTTTTATTTATTTATATATATTTCACATCATTTCAGTCCCTGGGGGTCACCCACCACCTCCCCTTCCCACCCGCTCCAGCTGGTCCCCATTCTCCCCTTGTGCAGTTTCATTTGGTTGACCATATATTAGTGAAACCATTTGGTTTCTGTCCCTTTCTATCTGGCTCGTTTCCGCTAGAATGATTTCCTCTAGGTACAGCCAGGTTTCCATAAATTCATCAAATTTGTCATTTTTAATTGATGAGTAGTACTCCATTGTGTATATATACCACATCTTTTTCATCCACTCATCTGTTCTGGGGCATTTGGGTTGTTTCCATGTCCTTGCAATTATAAATAGTGCTGCAATAAACATCCGGGCACAGGTGTCCTTTTGTACCCACATTGAGGTCTCCTGTGGGGTAGATTCCCAGAAGTGCGACTGCTGGGTCAAATGGTAATTCCATTTTCATTAGTTTGAGGGTTCTCCACACAGCTTTCCATAGTGACTGGACGAGTTTACATTCCCACCAGCAGTGTAGGAGTGTTCCTTTCTCTCCACATCAACGCCAGCACTTGTTGTTGCCTGTTTTTTTGATGTGGGCCATTCTTACTGCTGTAAGGTGGTATCTCATTGTGGTTTTGATTTGCATTTCTCTGATTGCTAGTGATATTGAGCAATTTTTCATGTGTCTGTTGGTCATTTGTATTTCCTCTTTGGAGAAATGTCTTTTTAGTTCTTCTCCCCACTTTTTGATTGGGTATCTTGTTTTTGTTTTTGTTTAGTTGTGTGAGTTCCTTGTAGATCAGTGTTATTAATCCCTTATCACTCTTTTGAAGGGCGAAAATTTTTTCCCATTTGGTTGAGCTTCTTTTAGTTTTTTCTGTTGTCTCTTTTGCCATACAGAAGCTTTTTAGTTTGATAAAGTCCCATCTTTATGTTTCCCATGTTTATGTTTTCCTTCAATTTTTTGCCTTCTGTAGATGATTCCAGAAAGGGATTTCTGAATTGTACTTCATGGGAATTTATTTTTTAAAACTCTCTCTTTTTCATCCAAGACATCTTTGCTTTTAAGCAAGAAAACAAAGCCAAATACATCAGCAAGGTTGACTTGGAGCTAATTACTTAAGCATTTTAGAAGCACAAGAAAATAAAGGTAACACTTGGAGAATGTGCGAAGCATGTGAGTTAGAACTCAGAGGTTTCCCTCCAGTGAACCATGTCAACACGGCTCCCCATCTCCCTCCCCTCTCATTTAGGCTCCCGGAAAACGTTGACAGCATCCTGCCTCCTGCCGCACTTGGAGTCCAGTCTTAAATTCGCTCCACTATGGTCTTGACCCACAAAGGCAGCCCTGACAGGTTTGGGAAGTACAAAAATAACGTCTTCATCTTCAGGTCCAGTAGACGCACCTCAGCCCCTGTTGACCCTGATTTACCGCCTCCATTTGACACCGCTGACTCGTCTCTTCTTCAAATGCTGCATTTTCTCTTTTCTTTCCTTCTTCCTTTTCCTCCCAGACCTGAGCCTCCTCTGTCTGCACCCCTTCCTCTGAGAACTGCCTCCCCTTCTTTCCTGTTCAATGTCTGCATTTCACTTGGTTTTGTCTCCAGTCCCTGTCACCCTGTGTGGACTCCTGGGCAGACTTTCCCTGGAAAGTTTGTGCTTGTGCTTTCCCTGGAAAGCTCCCACCATTCTGGCCCCCTCAAGGTCCAGGCTTAGGGTGTAGGGCACATTGATATCTTGCTGGGCCATTTTGGTTCTCCGGATGAGTGGACGAAGAGAGCAGCTGGTGCCCAGGGTGTCACCTGGCATGCCAGACATCACCACACGTAGATGTATCTTCCCACCCAATACAGACTTGTCTCTAGCCGGCCTAGGTTGGAATGTCCCCTAAGACATTCCTGTAAGTCAAACACTTGGCGATAACCATGTGGATCTCAAACATACATCTATTTTTCATGAAAACCCAATGCATGTAGAGCCAGGATTTCAGGGAATCCGATGACAATACATATCAATAAGTAGTTGTCATTTTCCCCAGGACATTATTATGCAGGCTGATCTAGTCACCATGTTGAAGATCCACATTAATGAAGGCAATATTGCTCCTATAATTTGAGTCTCCAATTTTCACCCCTGCACTAGCTTTCATGCAAAAGGATTCTGCTTTTTCATATTGACCTGTATCATTGTCCCTTATTTCAACAAGGACTTATTGAAAAAAAAAAAACTCAACAATATTCATCAAAAATTATATTAAAATTTTTTAATCTCAGCTTGTTATTCTTGTTTTCCTGCCTGTCTCCTCCTCCCCACCCTCAGCTAGCCCTATGAACAGAGAAGGGGAGACACATAATAAAAATTAATAAGCATTCCAGACACCTAAATAGCATTCATTAACTACCAAGCACTATCTTTAAAGATTTGAAATATTTTAATTGAATCCTCACACTATCTCTAAACATAGTTACTATCTTTATTCCCATTATATAATTGCACACAGCACAGAGATGAGTCTCTCCAGGGACACTGGCTGGTGATGACGTGGATCTGTGACTTGAATCACCAGACTACATCAATTTGCAAAAGGCAGCAGCTTCAGGAAGGGGCTTAGCATGTGTGAGATGGGCTTCATGGGAAGGAGGCAAACATTAACATCCCAGAACATCCTAGCAGATGATACACGGTGTCAAAAGATGGGCTGAGAAGAGTAGTCTGCTCCAGCTGTAGTGGGTGCATGCATCAAGACCAGGGAAGCTCCAGGAGCTCAAATTCAAGGAGGCAGACTGCCTCACACATAGCCAAGGGTTGCCATGTTACAGAATGTGTTCACGGTGCAGTCTACCCCCGCAGGGTGGACTTCCAGCAACTTTGATCCACTCTGATGAATGGCTTCTCTTGCTGTGGTGCATGATATTCATTCTCCCCTGGTTTAACTCCTTTTCCTGCTTTTTTCCCTTGGGCTCTTTCCTCTCTGCTCCTATTGTCCCCTTTTTCCACCCAGACTTCCAGGCTCCCAGCAAACCTCTGGATTTCTTTGCCCAGACCAGGCAAAGTGTCCCACCAGAAGCTCTTCCACACCCAACAGAGTGAGCTGTGATGAAGTGGGGCTCTCTTAAGATTCTTGCTTAGTCTAACGATGAACACTTTCTTTTTCTCAGTTTGCAAATGGTCCCATCATTTAACTTAATGGTGTTTATGACAATATGTCATAAACACCACCAAAAGTATACATCGTTCTGGGTGTGTTAGCTCATTAAAATGAATGTTTGCTGGATGCTGGGGCAAGCTTTGGAAATGTGGTGCTAACTCATGTAAATTGTCTTGACAAATGTGCTCCAAGACCAATAAAGTGTGTCCTGATTCATTAGCTGTCAGCACAGCCTCTCCCTGTTGGTTCCCAAGAAAAGTCGAGTGGAGATTAGTGGAAGAGAAGACGCTGTCTGGATCCTGCTGACTTCCCGGCCTTCCGATGAGCACGTGGGGCTTGATGCCTGCCTTTGGGGAAGGCTGTCCACCTGTGATACTGCCCTAGTGCTTTTGATCCTGCACATCTGGAAAGAGCTCAGAGCTAATCACGTTCTCCCTGCCAACGCCTGGTGTGGAGTCTTTGGCTGTGTGGAGACTTCCCAGTCTTTTTCAGAGTCAGAGAAAAAATTAAAGCTGTGCTGGGCTGAGAAGACAGGAACCAGATGAAACTCCATGTAGGTGAGTGGTAGCAGAGCCCATCCAGGGCGTAAATAAGCATATCTCCTCTCTCAGGAGCATACGGGAGTCACAGGCATAAATATGTAATAAAGCTGTGCTGTGAGCACAAATTCATGTTTTCTAATGTATTTATGTCCTACACAGTGTCTGAGATGCCAGGCACAGTTCCGAATGGGGCAGGAGGGGTTTTTACAGGAAAAAAGCACCTCCCTTATGACTTAGTCAAAATATGATTTGCAATTGTAAGAGTGACTTTGCAAGAGGTGAGCTACGCAGAAAGTCCCTTTCTTAGTATTTTTCCCCAAGCTTCGCTCTTTCATCTCACTTCTCTTGAGCTACTTCAAGAAAAAAGATTGGATGATTTGGTCAATGGAACTATATTGTCCAGAAAAGTGACCTGTCTCTAGACCTCAGTTATCTGGTGGTGATGGGATGGGGGGTCTCCATCCATTTATATTTTCATGATCTACAATGTTGGCTTCTTTGCTGCATGGATTGTGGATACTGATTGAATCTGCAGGGAATTTTAAAGTTTAACACCTAAAGTCCTGAGCCATCTTTGATAGGATCTTCATGGGGGGAATAAGCACTGAGAAGGCATATTTCTTAGTTTATAATTGAGACAGATGAGACTCAGGAAAAAAAGCTCAGGAAACTGCCTGGTCTCTTACTATAAGCAGGCAAAAAGTACAGGCACAGATAGATGATCCTTAAACTTTCAGTCTCAAGCTGGGGCTACTTCATGAAAGAGATTCATGGCAGAGAGAGAGTGTCCTCTACAAATTCTCCTTTCTGATTGTCACCTCTCCTTGGGAAAAGATTTTGAAGAACCAGATCTGCCTGCCCATGCGAGCTTATGTGATTCTACTTTGTGGGAGACAGATATATGGCAGATGCTAGTCAATAACCAGTCACCATGCCTGATTGGTATAGAATTTCCTATGTATCTTGGAAGAGAAAGGGAACTGCAAGATTGAGTTAATCAGTCAAACTTTTTTACTGAAAGCCTACTATGTGCCAGACATTAGATAAATGCAATTTAGACTATTTGGAGAAGCCAGGTTTTCTTGAGTCCATCCTTTCATCCATCCACTCACCCACCCATCCATTCATACATATGTCCATCCGTGACTATCCATCCAATCATGTAAGTACTCCATTGTATTAAGTAGGATTCCCTCTAAAGAAAGAAAATAAAGGAAATAAATGGTAGGATCTCTTCAAAAAATAAAGGAAATAAAAAAGAACTCTCAACAAATAGCACAAATAAAATGTCTCTGGGTTCGATATATTTAATGAAAGACCAAGAATTTAAAAGGTTCACATATTTAATATTTCTGAGTTACCCTTTGTTACAAATGTAAAGTGTCTCTTTTACTTAAAGTATAGCCATATATAATTTCTAGATGGACTAACAGCTCATGTTAAAAAAAGTAAAATCAATTAATGCTTCCTATTGATTATTTATGAAAATAAAGTAATGCACAAATGGAAAAAAAAGACTCATTTTCTTGAAGTCATATTGGCCCCAATTATATTCATGGTAAATGTAGAGTTTGTCTTGAAGTCATAGCTGGAATTACTTTAGCCTATGGAACCACTTTCCTTATAATTGATAGTCTTGGTTTCAGGGCAATGAACACAGCTGCCCTTCAGTTTATGACTCAAAGCTTCCTTTCTTTTCTTCCTAAGATGTAAGTCTCAGGTACTGCCTACTTCCACAGTCACCTTGCCAGCTTTCCTAATGGAAATGTACTGTTATTTCCAGTTATAGCAGCTATCTACTTGCATTAGTATACCTATTCCGTGTAATTGGATACTTAAAACTATGAAATATGCTTCATAAAATGCAGGTGTAAACTCAATTGCAGCAAGTCAAGATCTTTTGAAAAAAACTACTCCAAGATGTATTGGCAATGATTCAATTTTATTTATTTTATTTTTCATTAGATTTGTGCTTCCATTTTACCACTTCAATTTCTTATTAAGAAATCACATAAAAATATTTATGCAGCATTTCCAGTTAAGCAGGGAGTAAATGCAACTCTGTGAACACATTCTTGTAAAAGTGAAATGTTTATGAAAATTCAAGGCATGAAATGGGGAGCATTTACAGTACTGGACCCTTCTTGGTCATCACCTTAATTCCATGCGCATGTGGCTTTCCTTTCCTGTCCCTGCAGGTCCCCCATTTGATCAGGACTCCCCCCATCTTAGTTAGAGCTGACAGTCAGGGCGCGGGGATTATGGGAGCCACCCAGCCACCCCCAGCAGCCAGCATCAGGGCCTGCACAGAACTGAGTACAACGCTGACAGTTTTACACAGTTGTGGGCAACTATGCATTGCCTTGAGATTGTTAGACTAGTAGCCATTACTTTGGCCAATTCAGATAATTTATAGATAATTTTTAAACTCTCATTTGGGTTGTATAAATTCTGCTATTGCTCTTCTTGTGAGCGAGTTTGGGGTCTCTCAAGTTCCCTTTCACACTGTCCCTTTCTCTTGACTTCAGTGTCACAAAGGGAACACAGCTCAGAGGGTGATCAAAATGCACTGGATATCACAGCAAGCCTCTGGAAGGTGGTAAAGTGGGTGTTTCAAGGAGGGAGTGAAGCATGAAGACCGGTGGAAGCCTGCACATGATGTGTGGAAGGACAAGCAGAAAAGGACAAGATGAATCTTCACCACAATAAGGTCCATCTTTGCTGGAGATCATCTAAAATGACAAGGGGTCCTGTAGTGCAGACAGGTGCGTTGGAGGGTGCAGGTGGTCTGAGAAGTAGTTTATAAAGGTGCAAAATCAAACCCTAAGAAGACGTGTGGACATCACTGCATGCTGGGCATGCTGGGGTAGGGGGCTGGTGTGCATGGAGCCTACCTCCCTCTGTGAGGAGCCACGGGGAGGAGGTGTGGTGACATGGTCTCCCCCTCCCCCTTTAAGCTCCAGGTTTCTTATTTCTTTTCTTTCATAAAATGAATTAATTGTAAATTTTATTTTCATTAGATAGAATCAAGTCATTCTTAGATTGCTGGAGTTCTCACAGCTCTTCTTCTCACCCATGAGCAGCCACCATATCCTTGTGTTCATCCTTCCCTTACTTTCCCTCCCTCCCTCCTCCCCTTTTGCTGTGTGCTTCAGCTCTCTGATCTGTTGATTAAGGGTTTTTGTTTTTTAATTTTGGGGCATTTTGCATTGCTATATACCCCAAAGTTCTCCCACCACCATGTTACCCAGGAATGTCACCTGATCCCTTGCATTCATTCCTTCCTTCATTTGACCCTCCCTCCTACCCCTCCCTTGCTGTTTGCTTTAGATCTGTTGTCAGTTTTTCAGTTTTATCTTTTTCTTGTCCCTTTCTTTATTTTCCCTCTATCCCATATAAAAGTGAGATCATTCAGTTATCTCACTTTCTGGTTTTCGTTCTAGTTTCAACCATGTTGCTGCAAGTTTGTTTTTTGATTGCTGAATAGTATTCCATTGTGTAAATATAACATAACTTTTTGATCCATTTATCTGCTTGGGGGCATTTGGGTTATTTCCATATCCTGGTTATTGTAAATAGCATTGCAATAAACATAAGTAGTGCAGATTTCCTTTTGGATTAATGTTTTGGTGTCTTTTGGGTAGATTCTCAGAAAATGGATTGCTGGATCAAATGGAGTCCCATATTTAGTAGTTAAGGGTTCTCCACACAGCTTTCCCTAGTAGCTGGACCAATTTGTATTCTCACCAGCAGTGTAAAAGTGTTCCTTTATCTCCACATCCTCATCAGCACTTGTTATTGCTCAGGTTTCTTGATATGGGCCATTCTTATCGGTCTGAGGTGGTAACTCATCGTGGTTTTGATTCACATTTCCCTGATTATCAGTGATATTGACCATTTATTCATATGCCTGTTGGCCATTTGTGTTTCCTCTTTGGAAAAGTGTCTTTGAAGCTCTTCTGCCCTCTTTTTCATCGGGCGTTTTGCTTTGCTTTTGCTGAGCTGTGTGTGTTCTTTTGGATCCGTTAGATCAAACCCTCATCTGTTGTTGAAAGTGCAGAATTTCATTCCCATTCAGTTGGGCATCTCTTTGTTTTGGTTATTGTCTCTTTTGCTGTATAGAAACTTTTTAGAAGTAGTCCCCAGCTGATTTGTCTTGACTTTCTCTTGTAGGTCCTGAATTTCAATGTACTATGACTTGGCTTCTGCTGTTTGATGTGGAAATGCACCTGACAGTGGTTTTTTCTGCTGCTTCGGGAGGAAACCTTTGGTCCAGGGACTGGTGTGGCTCCCTGGGGTCCCTCTGCAGTCCACAAAGGACCCCTCACAAAGTCCTTTCCTACTCACTGGCCTGACCATCCCAGAAAGACAGGCAACAGGAGATAAACACATACACCTTGACTTTGCAACAAAACAAGCATAACACCTACGAGTCTGGACTATTTGAATGCACTTCTTGTAAGGAAATAGAGTTTCCCAGTCTGAACAACAGCAAGCTGAGACCAGTTATTACCAAGGAATCTATGGCAAAGAGATTTATGAATTCCATGTGAGTCACAGCAATGCTCTTAGAGACTTAGTTTCCATTATTCCAAACTTCAGGAAAGTTAAAGCTCAGAATCTTATGAATCTAGTTCATTGACTATTTTAATGAAGGAAGTGATTAAGGATGAATTTTCTGCATGCTTGGACCCATTTATTTGGAAAGAAATAGAAGCAATTTTGTTTAGTTAATATAGATGAATGACTAAATCAGGACAAAAATTGGAAGAAGTATATTGATTTGTTTTTGCACATGAAGGCGCTTAGGGAATTAGATGACTTTGAACAACTCTAGTCTTCAAACCCTCAATTGAATTTTACCCTGGGATGGCAGAGACATGCATTCAGCCACCTGACATTGCAAAGCAGAGGACACAGTTCAATGCTACCAACTTGTTCAAGGAAATATATGTTCTCAGGAACTGACTGGATATGTGAACTGAGCAGACCGAAGCAAGCTTGCTCCTGATTCTCATTGTTAAACTCCCCCAAATCTGCGACACTCAGCTGTCTCTGAACTGTGGAACAAAAACCTAACTTCAAGTGATAACTTATCGGACTGATGGACATGAATCCTGTCTTGTTTTTATATTTGCCCTCAGATGCCAACCCTCAAGACAACATCTCTCCATCATTGAACATTTGCCTCATCCTGAGGATGTTTCTAGAAAACCTCACTAGACACAGAGCACAGCAGAGTTACCAAGAAGATGGCACATGATTTGGGAGAGGGACAGAAACATCCCAGAGATGTCTGACAATCTCCAATGACATGAACAAATACTGCAAAGTGTGACCCTGTGAGGATGTATTTCCTTTGGCGAAAAGGGGACTTTGAGCCTCTTTTGCAGACTGGTGCATGGAGTTAGCCTGGAGGGGGCGCCCCAGAGAATATGCCACTTCCCATAAATGCCTCCAGCTGGACTTGACCCAAATGAGCCAATGACTGTTATTAGACCTATAGCAGCACACTCTTTGGAGAATAAGAGGGATTCCGTCTATTTAGATGACTTCTGCATTGTTGCTACGTGATCTGCTTGTTTATTTGAATCTTTCTCGTTGCTACCGATCAAAAGCCCATGACATTTGACGATTTTATGGTAACATGGATGTACCTAGAAGAAATCATATTGACAGAAACAAGTCAGAAGGAAAAAGACAGAAACCAAATGGTTTCACTAATATATGGACAACCAAATGAAAATACTCAACTGGGGGGGGGCTATCAGATGGAGCAGCCAGAGAGGGGTGGTAGTGGGGGACCCCTGGGGATCACAATGATGTGAAATATATGTATATATAAATAAATTATTGATGAAAAAAGGAAATATCAGTAATTGCCAGTTATTAGTAGGGAGATAGGATGAGTAAATTAAATACACAGAATTTTTCAAGGCAGTAAATTCCTCTGTATTATACATAATGTTGGACCTGTGTCATGCTCTGAACCAACTTATAGAATGTATGCTGAGAATTAACCCTAATGCAAACTATGACATTTGGGTGAGGATGATATGTCAATAAAGGCTCATCTATTATTAAAAAAAAATCCCATGAAGACGTTGGAGCCAGTGAGTGGTCACTGTGGAATGCATGCACGCTTTCACGGTTTCCCTCTTCCGAGCCCTGAGTTTGGTCTCTATTTATTCTTTCTGTTCTTTGCTGTGAATCTAAGCAAGATTTTCCTTCCCTATCTAGTTGTGTTTGCTCCTTGAGTTATGAACCAAATGTACCTGGTTTTCAAATGACACTCGAAAGCTCTAACCAAACACCGTTCAGAGGCCACCAGCAGCATCTTCATCGCTAGGCAGTACAGCCACCTGTTGCCATGGATACGGGTGGTCAGAGCGGAAAGGTGACTGGGGCATTGCAGGCTCTTCGCTCTTATCAGGAATTGTGTTTAGTGATCACAACCCAACAGGATGGGCTCAACCATCCAATCTAAGCAACGTGTCTTTCTACTTCCAAGTCATGGGAGTCTGCAACCATCTCTGGCCCCCAATGAGGTTTAAATCACACAAGCAAGGGTATCTGTTCCTCCAAATGCTGAAGATTTTGAAGTGTAAGGATTGATTAATCAGAGTCCTTTCTAGCGTCATGCAGACATGAGATGCAGGGAGATGGAAGGCTGAGCCATGGTGTGTTCTGAGAAGAACAATGCTTTGCAATTGTGGGTGTCTTCTTGAGAGGTCTGGGATGGAGGACTAGGGTCTACAGGCATGAAATCACCTTTGAAGTTAACACAAGACATGGCTGGAAGAGAAAGAAAAGAAGCAAGAAAGTATTCCAGTAAAGACTGAAAACAAGCCAGTATATTCGGGACTTACTTTAGGGTTTTATTGCTTGAGTTAAATTTATAATAAAATTCCTTTTTTTTTTCTTAAATGGTAAATTCAGGAGACATGTAAATATTAGGAAATTAGCTCACGAGCACAGAGAGATTGAAAGCAAATCACTAAGTTCTACCTCTAGGACTGCAGTTAACCTGGTCTAAACCTCAGCCCTTGAGTTGTTGGGTCAACACTAACTCCACACACTTCTCAGGGTTGCTGGGCTGCCCAGCCTGGGTACAGCATGGTCACTGCCTGGACAGGCCGACTCTTTTCTCTTGGTGTTGTTGATCCAGAGTCATTGCTGTGGATGACAACTCTTAGGTTTCATTCACTTCCCAGAGTTTACCTGTATTCTCTGTATCCAATGGCAAAAAGACCATGTCAGAACTCTGATAGCCCTGTCTGGGCTAAGTACTTTCCCTTGATTGGATAATTTGGGGAGGAAATTAGGTATCCTGGCAAAGAGAATGCTTGTTTCAGTTATACCTGTGTGGTGAGAATAGCATCTTCCAGCAGTCTGGGGTGAGGTTATCCTTCAGGCAGGGAAATGCTCCTGTTCATCATGTGACGGAAGCTGATTTCCCCTCTTCCTGCTTACTAGGATTCACGCACATGGGTCCCCAACCTCCAGAGGAAAGCAGGACCACATGGCATGATGTCTGCGGAAGTTCACAGAGCAGGACCCTGAGTGTCTGTGGCCACTGATACCCCTGTACAGAGTGACCCAGGGACTCAGAACCTCAATACGCTGATGTTGGATGGGGAGACACACGTCTGGATTCATGCTATCTTCCTACTATTTCATTCTTCTCTTTTATTAGGTTACCCAGTAGTTTTTATTTTTGCTTTTTATATATGTTTGATCTCAACTTCTATTCAAAAGGATGAGAAAGGGGATGATCGAGGTATCAGCTGTCCATGGAGGATGCCTCCCTTCCCCTCTGGAGGGAACCGTTGTCAAGAGGAAGGTGCAGGAGAAGGGACACAGGCACACAGGCTTGCTTAGATTTGTCCCGCAGTCACTGTGCAGAAGGCTGAAGAGGGTCTTCCCCCTAGGAAGGGCTGAGCCATCTTCTCAGATCTCCTGACAGATTCACATTCAGATGAACCCCTGCTCTTCTCCCAGGAAGCAGTGGATGTCAGTGGGAGACCAGTTCTGTCTAGGGCATCCCCTGCTAGGTGGAGACCCAGCTCACGGGGATGGGGTCCACACCCCTGGGGTGTATAATAGCATCTTCCAGAAGTCTGGGGTGAGAGACAATCTCACCCCAGAACATTCTACTGGCAAAGAGGAAAGAAAGAGAACAACTTTGAGAAAAACATAAATACTGTGGAACGTGGGAGCAGGTAGAAAGATGGAGCTTCAGATAAGTGCAACACCTCTTATCTCTCTAGCCACCTCTGGCATACTAGAGGGTGGGCAACAGCACGTCTCTCACCTGTCACCCAGCTTCCAAACCTCTCTGGGATGTCCCAAGAGACATATGACCTATTAGCAATGGCTGTTGCCCCTAAAGGTAAATTCTCCTGTTATCATGCATCCCCGCATCCTCCCTGCTGTATGTCACGTACGCTTTGCTCCTTCCTCATCACATCATTGTGACATTTCTTTGCTGGGGTATATAAGGGGCTTCACAACTTCATTCAAGTTGGACCTGGATATACTTCCCAGGATCCCCGTTCTGTGGGCTGGCCTCACAGATCACTACCCATCTCTTCTGTCTCAGTTTCTCCTTCATTCTACATGTGACTCCTAACAAATATGGGACAAACCCAAAATCTGGCCTGTTTCTCCTCCGAGGTGACCAGCAGGAATAGCAACCCTCTGCCCAGCCTTGGCTCATCTCTCTCCATTTCAGCAGCTGTCCCAGTGTCTTATATAGTCATCCTCTGGGACAAGCACCATTTAAGCTTTATCACAGGAACTAGCAAAGTTATCAGTCCTGTCTCCTATTTCCAGGACAGAGAGACATTGTTCTCTCTTAGCTCTAATTACTGAAGAGTTTGAAGCTCCCTGGGAGGAGAGGAAATCTATGGTCATCACAGAAATCCATTCTGAGGATATGAGAATCCCTGAAACCCTCTTTCTCTTTTCTGACATGGACAATGCGGTGGGTAATTAGGCAACTAGATTCAATCAATTCAATCAACAGATATTCATTGACTTTCTACCACATATAAAACATGTCTTCCATCAAACAATAAAAGTAAGTTTGATTCAGACATATTTTCAAAAGGCTGCTTAAGAACAAGATATTTCAGACATTTCAGATAAAGCCTTCAAAAGATAGGCCAGGATAATGGTCACATAAGATACATGGCAAACACATAAGGGCACAGGAAGAACCTTAAAGGAACTATTTTCTTGTGTCAAATTTCTACCTGTAGAACAATGAGCAGGAACATTGAGATTTTGGGATATTGAAAAATACCCATAAATGACCCCATGATTTGTCAAACTTTGTACCTGATTGGTGAAAGGAAATTTACACTTGGGTCAACCTGGCAAGGGTATGAATCTTAACAAATGTTGCTCACTTGATTACTTCAAAGCTCGTGCAAATATATATATATATATATTCCTTAAATATATATATTTATATAATATATAATACATATATTTATATTCCTTAAATTCTGGGAGGGAAAATAAAGTTAGTTAAGCACAGGATGAAAACAGTTGCAAACACACCGGAGGATAATTTTTCCTGTACTTGGATGTTTACTGGATCAGATGAATGGATCAGAAAGTTGTGGTCTATGTACACAATGGAATATTATTCATTCATCAAAAAAGACAAACGCATGCCATTCACAGCAACATGGATGGAACTAGAAGAAATCATGCTAGTGGAAATAAGCCAGAAAGAAAAAGAGAAATAGTGGATGGTCTCACTTATATGAAGGATAGAGAGAAAACAAACAGAAAAGAAAAATTTAAAACTGTCAGCAGAGTAGAGGTGTGGAGCAAGAGAGGGGGAACGGGGTACAGTTGGAGGAGGGATGGGCACAAGAGATTAAGATAGTTCACAGGTGGCAAGTTAGTGTGAGAACCTTGGGGTAGACAATGATGTTTTATATATATATATATAATAAAATTTTTTTTAATTTTAAAATGATTTAAGAAAAAAGAGTTCTGTGTCTTTCAATTTTGCTTCAGAACTTTTTTTCTGAAAATTCAAATGCAAATCCCATAAATGAAATTTTTCAAAATGTTTATGAAGCAATTTATCTCCTTTGTTATGTTTCAAAGCATTCACATCTGGGCTTCAGATTTCACTCCATGTCCTCTGAAAGGGCACTTACCAAAAAGTGCAGGCAGTAATGTCGACTGGCCTCTAGAGGGCCCCCTATCAATCAAATCTTACTCATAAGTGACGGCAGACATCTCACTAGGAAGCACTTTGACCTAAAAATAGTATTTATTATAATGATAATCATTATACTATTATTCATTATTACAAAATAATAATTTTATTATAAGTTAAAAGGATTTCTATTTGGAGAAACTCGTGCCAAGCTTGCTTTTCCAAATGACCAATCTTAACTGAGCTTCAGGCATGGCTGGGTCTATGGCAGACCTTAGTCTGGGTCATTTGCCTTCTCTCCTTGGCCAACCCAAATGGTCAGCACACAAGGGGCCCTCTGGCCTCTGAGATCCAACACTGGGCCTCCCCTGGAGGCAGGAGGCCAAGAGATGCATGATTTGCATGGACCCTTTCTGCTGATTCACACGCTGCTTGGAAAACGTTATGAACGAAGGACAAAGTTGAGCATAATAAAAGCGGAAGTGACATTTTTGTAAGTCACCGTAATTACCACGTACTTTCTTGGCATTAACTTGTGGAAACCTTAAAACACCGGTGGAGCAGATTTTATTGCCACTTACAGACCTGAGAGAACTGAGTTTATAGGACGTGATGCGATTTATGGGAGACTAAAGGATATAGTTCTTTTGATTTCAATTTTTGTCAGTGACCCATTGCTGTTTTTGATTATCCAGATAACGAAGCTGCAAGTCGGTAGCCATTCGGTAGGTCTTCCTGATGGACAGGAACCTGTGAGAGGAAAATGGTATCAGTCAGGACGCCCTTTCCCAGGGCTCATCATCCACAGGCGATAAAATACAGGGTGACTAGGACAGAAACCCAGGGATTCAGCCCTGGTTCTACCAACACATTAGCTGTGTGCTTTGAGAACAATTTTTAAACTTACCTCAGCTTCTCTTCCTTAAAATGGAGCTAACGTATCACCTACTTCGTGGGTTAGTACCAAAAAATCCTAATTTATCTTTTTCCACATTGTACTATGTTTCATTGAGGTAACATCGGTTTACAGCACTGGATATGCTTTCAAAGTCTAGGCTCACACCTCTTCAGATGGACGTCACCACCCCACGCCCATGGTCAAGCACCCATTCTTCCTTCCATGTGCCCCTAACACCCTTGACGCCTCACCCCACACTCTCCCCTCAGGTAGCCTCAAATCTCATCAGATTTTTAGTTTGTTTTGGTTGGTTGTGTCTCTTCCTCTGCATTGTTTCACCATCATCCACATGTGAGCAAAGTCATTCTGGCATTAAACCTGAGAAATGTCCTAGTTGAGTGTTAGGAGTCGCATGTGGAATGAAGAAGAAATTGAGATGGAAGAGATGGATAGTGACCTGTGAGGTCAGCCCCCAGAACGAGGATCCTGGGAAGCATGTCTGGGAAGTTTTAATGAAGTTTTCAAGCCCTGTATATATCCCAGCAAGGAAATGTTACAATGATGTCATGAGGAAGAAGCAAAGCATATGTAACATGCAGCAGGGAAGATGTGGGGATGATGATAACAGGAGAATTTACCTGTGGGGCAACTGTCATCACTAATAGGTCCTATGTCTCTTGAGGCATTTCAAAGAGGTTGGGAAGCTGGGTGACAGGTGAGAGATGTGCTGTTGCCTTCCCTCTAGTGTGCCAGAGGGGGCTAGAGAGATAGGAGGTGTTCCTCTTAGCTGAAGCTCCATCTCTCTATCTGCTTCCATGTTCCACAGTTTAGGAGGAGATGACACTGAGTGTAGTTAGTCCGAAGGAGAAAGACAAGTGTTGGATGATTTCATTCATAGGTAGACTGGAGAGAAAGCAAAGGAACCCTGCAGATAATGCTGAAGGCCTGCGAGTGCTTGAAGGTGGGTTGGGGTGCTGGTGTGCACCCAAAGAGGCATGAATCCACACCCCAAGATGACATACAGTGCCATGAACCAATGCTACCTGAACAGACAATCCAATTCAAAACTTCTTTTGTCATCTTTGAAAAACTTATTTATTTATTTATTCATTTATTTATTTATTTATTTATTTATTTATTTATTTATTTATTTATTTATTTATTTATTTATTTATTTATTTTTCAGATTGTTGTCAGCACCAGGGCTCTCCCACCACCCTGTCACCTGTGTGACAAATGTGATAAAGCCAAGCACAGGTCCTTCCCTTATCCCAGCTGAGACCATCTGTGTCCTGTTCCTGGTTTCCAGCTCCCCATCCTGAGTTCTGGACCAGTCCCAGCCCTGCCTACAATTGCATCTGCTCAGCTCCCTTCCCCTTGCTACGTGCCCACCCCAAGCTATGTTCTCCTTAAGGGACATCTTTATACCCCTTGGGGCACATCTGGAGATGCCACTCTTCTTTGAAGTCAACATCTTTTTTTTTCCCCAGGCCACTGCCTCCCTGACTGCATGTGGTGTGCAAGGGCTGATGTAGGATAGGACCTAAGGCACATGTGTGGGACGATCCTGGGGCGTGCAAGCCCTTCTTAGGGTGCACGTGGATGGGCCTTTTGCATTCTTTAAAAACCAGTTTATTAATTTATGTGTCACACTGTTGTCACATCGTTGACAGGGTTCTCCGCCTACCCTGTCACCTGTGCACCATCATCTTCCTCTTTTGTGCTCATCGCTCCCCAATTTCCCTTCCCCTCTCTTGCTTTATATTTCAGTTCTGCTGACAGTTTTACATTTTCCCTTTTAATACGTTCATGTTTACTATTTAAGTAAGCTAAAACTTGAGTGGATAGATGGATTATTATTTTTTTTTAAGTTTGAAAACGACTAACCTCCACAGCAGTACAAAACCGATGGGAGTTTGGGGAACGCTGGCTAATAACACCAGCTCGGTTTGTTCGAATTCTGACTCAGACACCAGATGGTCCATGACCTTGGGAAAGGGCAGTCTAGACCTCAGTTTCCTTATTTAACGATGACTTTAATAACAGTGCTTCCACCCGAGGGTGGCTGTGATGAGTCAATGAAACATAAAACGTGTGATCTGTGCGAAGTGCTCAACCCGGTGGCAGCCACCTGGCAATGTTCAGTAAATGATCATTTTAATCATTGCTGTAATAACATAACTGCCTCCTTGTCAACTCCCTCTTCGTAGCTGAAGCACCGTGAATAGAGTGTTAAGATCGTGCTTCATTCCCAAGAATTCGTGTAGGAGTTGGGGTACACCCAGGGCTGTGCAGGTGCATCTCATCAGCAGACACATTCAAAGGGACCTAGAACTTTAGGTAGAGCATCCCATGGGGCTGGGGGAAACTGAGGCAGGGGCAGATGTTTTACCGCTCAGCTCATGGGCCCATCTCTCAGGCACTTCTTCTGAGAAGCCCAGGCTGACTTTGTCTGGCTGATTTCTTTTTATTATTTTTTAATCATTATTATTTTTTTATTCCTCTCTATATTTCACATCTTTGCTTTCCCCGGTGATCCCCCACTACTTTCCCTCCTGACTGCACCCTCCAATATCCATATCCCGGCCCCAGTTGTGTATTTCAATTTGGTTGTTGGTTTGTTTGGACTTTTCCTCCTGACCTTCGCTTCTTTTTCCTACATCCCATATATTAGTGAAACCATTTGGTTTCTGTTTTTTTCTTTTTGACTTGTTTCTGCTAATATGATTTCTTCTAGGCCCATCCATGTCATCATAACTTCATCAAATTTGTCACATTTAATTGGTAAGTAATAGTCCATTGTGTCTATAGACCACATCTTTTTCATCCAGTCATCCGTCTTGGGGTGTTTGGGTTGTTTCCATGTCCTTGCAATTATAAATAGTGTCGCAATAAACATCTGGGTACAGGTGTCACTTTGTATAAGTACAGAGGTCTCTTTTGGGTGGATTCCCAGAAGAACGATTTCTTTTAATTGAGGCACTTCGCACCTTAAAAAGTGACCTGTTTTCCTGAACCTTAGATGCGTGCTGAGCGCCTGTTTAATGCTGTGGAACTGAAATCCGCAGAGCGGTGAAGAGAACACACACATAAATAAGATGAAGCTTTGTTTAAGCATAAAAGCTGAAGCCAGTTAGTCATTACGGTGTAATCTAACTGGATCTAAACAAGCTGCTGTATAGACACCACAGTAGCTTTTTCCTCTTCTAAAAAGTTCTCATCACCATCCCCAGAAACAGTTAAATATAGATATTTGGCTTTTATGGCCTTTTTTTCCTAAAAACATAAAAGGGTTTATGCTTCTAATCTGTAGACAATTGTTCATGGTATTTCTCTTTCTCCTGCATTGGACTTCCAGGCCATGCTTGGGGGAAATTTCGAGAATGTCTAAAGTTTTCTTCTTTTTTTTAGCCTCAGTTATATTGTGAGTGAATTCTGGAACCTGCATCGTGGGGCACCTCTGCCTGCAGACAACTCCTCGGTGTGACGGAGCTGCTCTGCCAGCTGCTGTGGCTTCTCAGTTTCCTTGGACTTCTCTGTGGCTGTTGGCATTTCCTTGGGTTTAGGACAGTGACTTTCAAGGGGGTCACTTAGACCCGAACCATAGCAATGAAGGGTTTTAGCTTGAAGTCTCTCTGGCATCAGTTTCGTTATGAAGCAACAACCCTGTAGACACTTCCTTCCAGAGAATGTAGGGTGGTGTGGAAGAAGGTTCCACCATTAAGCGGGAGGAAAAGGCCCCCCCACATCCCTCTACAGTAGGTACCTAGTAGGCAGAAGCCCTGCAGCCACACAGACCTCCCTGTGGAGACCCCGCCTTGGCCCCACACTTTCTCAGCACCATCCCAAAATTCCCAGTAATTTTTGAAAAACATTGCATCACTCTGGATGCCTCCAACTCCAAGCGTAAGGCCACCCGCTGCCCCATCCACTTGGAATGCCACTGCTTGCCTCCTCCCTTAGGGGTGAATTCTTGGCAGCTCAGACATCATTCATTCAGTGCTCAGCTCCCAAGGGAATGTGTGCCTTGCAGTTATGCCTCTTCCCGTGCATGCTATGTGTGTGAGAGACTTTCTGTCTCAGTCATGAAGTCCAGGGCAGGTGTGAGTTCTGAGTTCAACCACATGCAACTCTGGAAGTGCTCCTGATGTCTGGTCATGTTCCTTCTCTGTGTGATGATAAGGGAAGTTTCCAAAGAATTCACATCCTGCACACTATAGCAAGCTCTTCATGACCCCTAGGTATTCATCTCTCAGCACAAGACACCATTTTCTTTTCTTTGCATGTGTGTGACACTTATAAATCACTCAATACTCAATTAAAAGCTCTTTGTTTTGGGAAATCCTCCCTGAATGTCAAAAAGAGAAGAAATTATTCCCTCCTCCAGGCTCTCTTCAGCTCTTTCCTCAGTAAGTTGTGAGGATTTCAAAATGTCTCTGCCCCCCTTTGATTGAGAACTCCTTGAAGCTCATGTTTTATTCAACTTTGTATGCCAAGTGCTAGTATGGTAATCAAGTGCTCAAGCACTCACACATGTGCACACACATAGAACAAAGCAAACTAAAATGGCAGACAAATCATGAAATTGTATGATACCAAATTGAAAACATGATAAATACAAATTCCAATTGAGCAATCCAGCTTTACTGTATGACCTGCCATGAGGTTCTAAATTGTCTTATTTTTTATATTCCAAGGTTGGACAAAGAATAGGGGACCTTTAAGCTCATTAAAGTTTCAACACAAACTTGAAATATCTGATTATATAAGTTTTATGAGTCTACCTAAATTTTCTCCAGAGAAGTGAGAGAAATAAGTCTTAAACTTGAATATAAATAAATGACTCATTTAAAGTCTTATAGGTGTGCTTATTGACATATTTAACAAAATCAATTGTGCAATGTATATCACACATACTGCATTAAGTCCAGATTAAAGATCAGATGGCTGTCTATTCTCTTTATGTCTGTTCATACTGTTTCATTGAGATATGTGTCTTTACTGTTTTTACTCAGTGCCATACTGTTTGGACCATTGTAGTTTTGCAATGCATTTTGAAATTGGGAATCATAATGGTTCCCATTTTGTTGTTTTGCTAAAATTTCTTTTGGCTATTATAGTCTCTTGAGATTCCATATGAATTTTCAGGATGATTTTTTTCTACTACTGTCAAAAGTGTGTTGAAAGTGCTTTTTCCAAACATCAGTTCACTTATTTTCCCCAATGATCACATTGCCATTTTCCTAGTAACAAAATTAAATTTAGGAAAACTGAAACTCTTGTTTAACATAATTTGACTGATCAGCAGGCATACCATCAAATTCATTCATTCTTTCTCCAACATAGGGGGTGGGGTGTCACTTATGCTAATAGGTTGAACTCATTTCATTTTAAAGATTCAGAAGACAAAAAGGCATTCTCAATGTATGGTTGCCAACTAATTCTAATAATGGCCCGTTAAAGTCTGTGCTCCTAAGAGTATTAACTGTTTAGTAGCAGTCATTTTTAACAAGCTCATAACATTGCCATTACATGAATTATACATGGCTTATAAAATGATTATTTAGTCAGTGGAAAATTAAATCTGTCAGTGTTTTCCAAATCCGAGCTAGGACATTCATCAGAAAAACTGTTAAATTTTTAATCAACTGTACTGCGGTTGATGTAGCTATCAGCCTAAATTGCTCTTTCTCTGCCATTCCCCTTATTGCAGAATATAGTGTAGAATTACCAGCTTGATGGCGCTAATTGATTTTTTTTCTTGCAGAGATTTAAGACAGAGTGACATGCCTTCTGACATTGAAATAAAAAAGTTACATGAGCTTCAAAGACTCATTTCACTTATTCTGAGTGATAATTTAATGTTTAAGTTTTTTTTTTTTTCAATTCCTTCCCTATGATGCAATACTCAAACTGGGGTCCACGTTAGACTGAGGTCTTACTCAAAATAATCAGACCCAAACATGCAAATGAATATTCAAATAAAGGCATTCAATAGTTTGGTTAAGAGTCAGTAGAGATTCTGAAAAAGAGAGTGCAGGAAAAGGAGGCTTCCCTCATGTATCTATAATGCCACAATGCAAGGAGGGTTGTGGAGCTAGGACTCAAGCTGTCAATGAAGAAGACTTCATTGACTACGTTATCTAACTTCAGCAAACTAAAGACAGAATTAACAGAGTTCTTCCCAGAGAGTATCGTCCCTGTTCCTCCAATATTAACTTACCTTAAAAAACATACCCTAAAAAATAATAGCAAGTCAGTAAATAAATCCCTTGCCCCCATGTATTCCTTAGGAACTGGCATTTTGCCTAATCTAATTTTTCCTAAACTGCTTCTTCCTCTCCTTGTTTAACATGCTATAAACCATCTTTCACATTGTATACAAAGCTTTCTAAAACCCAATACACTGGCAAAATGTTTCATACTCACATTCAGTCCCAGCCTCTTCAGCTGAGTTCAATCTTTCTCATTCATCCTTCCTCACTTTCCAGCATCCAACTCTCAGCACCACATGTTTGAAGTCCACCACTCTATCAAGAGCTACTTCGCTGGACTTCTCTTGTAGACACAAAGTGACTTAGACAGTTTCTCTGTTTCTTCCCAAACCTCTCCTCGTTTTCACTGAGCTTTAATTTCCTCTGTTGACAAGGAAGGGGCATTCTTATATGTTTTCCAAGGAAATTCATTTATTAGTAATGATAAATGAGATAACCTCAACTAAACTTGCATTTGCATCTATTTCCAGGCACCTCATGGGCGTGAGCTTCTGTACAGTTCCAGGTGCTTCTTGGCTTCCTCAGGTGTGACTTCTTCTTGGTAACAGAATGTTTATGTGGGGTAGAGGCAGAGAGCCGGGGGGAGGAGGCTCAGGATCTGCCTTGGATCTGATCTGTTTTCTCATGGGGACCACACAAGGCTTTCAGGGGGCAGGGCTCGGCTTGGGACTCCGGGAAGGGAGGAGACCAAGGCTGCAGTCACTCTCGAGTCAGCTCAGGTTGACCTCAGCAAGGTGGACCAGAGGCATCACTGCTCTCTGCTCCCACTTTTCCTTCCAGGTAAGCTGGGGGGCGGGAGGCCCAAGGAGGGGTGCACAGGCACCTGGAGAAAGGGCACCCTCTGATTGAGGAGGGTCCTCCTAGTGTGGTCCCCACATTTGGGCACCACCTCCCTCTGGGAGAGAAACAGTCACTGGTTCCCTAAATACTCTGTGTTTACAAGATTCCACATAGTTGCAGTCTCTGTGCTCGCTAAGTGGGGAAGCCTTCCCTTTCCCCTGCCTCATGAGAGCCTGTGGACTGTCTAGGTGGGACTCAGGTGAGAAGGTCACTGCCCGGCCATGCCCCGCCAGGAAGAAGACCCTCCCTCCTCAAGTCCCACTGCCTGCCAGGTGGCCTCTCTGGCTCTCCCCCCCACCCCACCCCCAGTCATCCCTGCTGTCTTCTGACAAATGTTAATCAGATTATATAAACCTCCCATGCAAACACCTTCCAGGATGGTTGCCACCTACCCAGATACCTGCAGGGCAAGCTTCTGTCTGTCGGAGGCCTCCTATCCACACAAGGACCAGGGGCAGCTCTGCTTCCCTTAAACAGAGGTGAGGGGGTGAGGGATGGTTTGGGGTCGGGGGTGAACTCCTCACTGCCCAGCCCCCAGAAACTCCCCTGGCCAGGGTTTCTCCCCCCGAAGGAGGGGTGCCCTGGGTCTGCCCTTCTGGTAGCAGCTCATCCCCCAAACCTCAGGTGGAAATGGTCACGGGACTCCCCTGAGTCCTGTCCCTTGGCTTCCATCTCTGCCCTTCTGACCCCTGACCTCTTGTCCCAGAATCCTCAGCCCATGAGCAAGCGAGGGGACTCTCCCTGGCTGAGGAGCTCCATACCCCTAGGATCTAAAGCCAGGCATAGTACTGGGCCGTGAACAGATCATGGTTGAGCCAATGTTGGACTTGGCTACAAACGGGAGCCTCCTTCCTGGAGACAGACACTCTCGAGGTCGCCACTCGCCTCACAAGCGACCTGACCCCTCTGCGCCTCAGTTTTCACACCTGTGAGATGGGGGTGTTGAGTCCCAACTCTAGGAGCCACTGGGAGAGTCAAGCCAGATACAGAAGAGCGCAGGGCACCCAGCCTGGCGTGGGAGGTGCTGAATCAGCAAGCTATGATTTCTTTTTTTCATTCCCTTTCTCAATGCCTTGTTCGGCACCGAGGACCAGGGCATCATGCGGGTGGGGCAGGAGAGATGGTTCTCTCATGCCTGGGCACCTAGCTGGGCTCCC
>PVHY01020505.1:0-25423 GCA_004024945.1 Uropsilus gracilis | reverse complement strand
TTTATTTATATATAAATTTCACAACATTGTAATCCCAGGGATTTACCCCCCCACCCTCCCTTTTATTCCCCCCCTCCATTCCCTCCTCCTGCTCAAAATTGTGTGCTTCAGTTTGGTGCTTAGCTTGTTCTGATTTTTCCTCAAGGCTTTTGTTTATTTTTTCACTATATCCCATATATTAGTGAAACCATTTGGTTTCTGTCTTTTTCTTTTTGACTTGTTTCTGCTAATATGATTTCTTCTAAGTACATCCATGTTATAAAATCATCGAATTTGTCATTTTTAATTGATGAGTAATATTCCATTGTGTATATATACCACATTTTTTTTCTTCCAGTCATCTGTTTGGGGCATTTAGGTTGCTTCCATAGTTGTTTTGGTCTAAACAAATAACATCAGTGCATCACTACAGTGTCCATCCCTTTAGCATAACATTTTACAATTGGGCAATTCATTCTGTATTCTTCTATTTTTCTTAAATGTTAGAGGCTAGAATCTGATGTTTGAAAACAATCTACTGAATTATGTTTAGCTGCATTTAATAATGACTCTTTAAAACTTGTCTTAACAGTTACTGTGGAATGGGGTCCTAAATATTGTGTACCTCCTTCCATTGTATTATTTGTTTGTTATAGCCCCAGGTGCTTCATTTTAGCACAGCACATTTTCTGGCATGTGATAACTACACCAAAACGTTCTATGCCAGCTCACCTTCAAAAAACTATGATCATGAGAACCAGCTTTGATTTCTGCTACAAAAAAAAAATTGGCGATTGCTTCACATGCACAAAATACTGTCTGAACCGAAGAGCATGTGCACATCTCCCATGGCTTCCCCTTACAGTGTGCATGTTGACTGTTTCTCCCCTAATGTTACCATGAGCTTGGGATATTTCCCAAGCTTAGTACAGCTGAGTTACTCTCTGGTCTCTAAATAAGCCTTCTTCTGTAGTCCAAATCCACTCCTAAATTACCCCGTGGCCTCCAAATAAGTAAGACTTTTTTTAATATTTTCTATCAAAATTATCTTTTTCCTCATAATAGTAGACTAATTTGCATGCACTTATTCTTTTAGAAGTACCTGCTTACTTGCCTATTGCTATCTAGTAAATTCACTCAGAACTGCATTTTCTATTCAGTCATCATTATTCTTACTCATATAACTCATTCTGTTAGTATTAGCTATTCCTCAGGCCAATCAAAGGCCCCTGTGTTAAAAAGACTGGCACAAGGTAACAGTTCAGTGTGTCTGCACAAGCTGAAAGTATGTGCCAAATAAACTGAACATAGAAGTAGCTCTTTGGGTCTGGGTGTTTTCATGACCCAGTCAATAAATCTATTTGGGTTCTAGGGCTTTTGCTTTTTACCTTTCCCACAATCAACTGAAATTCTCAAGAATAGTCTTTTTTCAGACTAAGTCTTAACCCATTAATGAGTCATGAAGTCAATTTGAAAACTCAAGACCAGCATATTTTGAAAGTGAAACGAGAATATTACAGGTAACAAGATTAAAAACTGTTTACTGAAAATTGTCTTAGTTAAATACTTTAATGTACTGTATGTACTGGGTCCCAATATGAAAAGTCATTTCCTGTTGGGAAGTTTGACAGCACAAAAGAAATCTGTGAAAGTCACTGCTGGAGGAGGCACGTGCCATCCAGTGATCGCGGAATGTTTGGATGTGTGGAGCTTGGCCTTGGATAAGGAGCAACATCTCCACAACTCCAGGAGAATTTAGATTGTGATCTCCATCCATTTCTTTTGTGTGAGAAGATAGGATAGCTCCAGTTTTGACTTATAACATTTTTTTCTTTTCCCAGTGTGTATCTGACACTCTCAGGTTACACTAAGACCAGGTATGAGTGGTCTCATAGCTTTAAAGAAAAATTATATCCACAAATAGTATTCAAAAAGGGTGACAGAATATCATCTCTCTAGATGTATTTCAGTCTTTCTCCCATGAAGCACTTTACTAGTTATTGGGACAGAAGTAAGTCTCCTTAAATATGTTGAATTGGTTCCAACTACCTTTGTATTGATTCACCATACGGGTGGCCCTTAAGAAATGATGAAATAAATAAAAATAAATAAATAAAAGGGCACATTTTCATAGGGCCAAAATACTCATCCTCTGGAGGTGCTATGCAACTGTCAATGCACTCTGGCCGAAAATAATTGGATTTCCTCATTTTTATAGGATTTGAGTAGGAACATGTAGACCACCTGTGTATATTCTTCATATAGGACGTAATACAAAATTTATTCAGTCAGGTTTTCTTTGGTGCTACTCAGTAATTACTCAGAGCGCCTTTAATGAACTATAAAAGGGGACCATTCAAACTGACCAATTCTTTAAAATACTCTTGAAATTACTTCTTACTACTAATGCAAATCTAATCAAGTTAGCATTACTCCTTTAAAATGTTCACGGCTCTTACAATCTGTGCTTTTAGATGTGGATTTAGTACACCTATTAGCAGAATTTTTCTTCATGCTTTTCTTTCTGCTACAATTGATCTAAGTTTGCACTAATTACGCGCTTATCTTAAAGACAGCTCAGCATTTAGGTGGACTGATGCTGCATTCTGTGCTATTACAAACCACTTTGTTATATATTTAATTGAAACTTTTACTTCCTCTTGTGGAATAAGTTACTCTATGTCATTTTAAAGTTTTACTTTAGAATTACAGGTTCTTTTTAAAAAGCATTTTAGCATTTAAAAAAGAAATACTTTCAGTTGTCCAGAGAGCTACCTAGGATATGTAACTTCAAATTTTATAGGTTGAGTATATTTTAAAGTTTTCATTTTATACAGATGAAAATTGCTATAATTTAACAAACTGCTTTGATACTGACCAACTTGAAAAATCCCTGTTACTGAACACATTTAATATTGCTCTCAATAATGCCTTCCTTCTAAAGATGTCCTTGTAACAAGAAACCCTGTGAGGCTTTGTAATTAAAAAAAAATCTGAGATCAAAGTGCAGTTAAATAAAACATTTTGGAAATGCCCAACTTCTCTTACTGTGCCATCATACCACAATGGGCTTCCCAGAGCTCCTAATCTGGGGGTCAAAAACCATCCAGATAAAAAAATGTAGATTACATTGAAATGTTCTCAGTGTCAGCTTTATAACCATGCACAGAACCATATAGAAATTTTATCTGGGACTTGTTGCAAGGTCAGATTATTATACTTTTAATGGTCAGTCTGTATATGAATATGTGTATTAATTATATAATTTTTTCAGGGAATGTGCACTTTAAAACTACTACTGTGCTTTTTTGTCATGCTTTTTCTTTGCTAAAAATATGGTCATGATAATTTTTAATGTATCTTTCTGCATCACCTCAATAATGTTTCTTCCCTTTCATGTTTCTTATGCCGCTTATCTTGACTCTTGACCTAATTGCCTGTTATACAGTCTCTGTTTTATGGAATCTGATAATTTATGAAGATAAATGTTTACAGCAAAATACTTCTTCAGATTGACTAGTCTTTTTTCCCCCCCCTGAAAATTGGTTGAGTAGTGACCATGCTGAGTCATTAGTAATGACTAATTTTTTAATAAGAATTATTTCTTGCCATTGTAGAATTAGATTACTTGGTGAGATTATTGCCCCCATGTAACTATGTATACCTTTATTTATTAATTTTTTACGCAAATAAATGGAATCAAAGTTTCTGACCTTCAGTCTGCCTCCGTTTAAGTTTTTGTTCAGGACTGGAAATGTTACCCAAAAGCCTTCCCTCAGCATTCTGAACTCTACCCTCTTTTGAGCTTAAGTAAATGTGGAAAACAGGTAAATTGGCCAAGATCCTGATCTTTCGGTCAAAATGGACAACACCCAGCCCAGCATACTCATTGATGACTAAAAGCTTTGAGTGGTAAAATTTAGTGAGTTCTTAAGCACCAAGACTGCACTTCTGAACCTCTGGAAACTTCAGATAGTTCACTTATTCGGTAAGTAATGAATATACTTCGAAAATGACAGAGTTTTGTGCCTGTAGAATTAGTTCTGGCAGAGGTCATTACTTCATCTGTGGTATGGAGAGTTCCCTCAGTCTGTTAGTGTGCAGACTGAGAGGGGTACCCTGGGACTCTCAAAACTGCACACTCTACAGGGTTCTGCCACCAGCCACAGAAAGACAAGGTTTATTCTTAGTGTGAAATAATTTTAATGGAATTGTGTGCATAAAGAGAGAAGAAAGAGAATTTTGAAACAAAAATTTCAGTGTTGAATTTCTCATTACTGATTAGTTTGGATCTTTTTCATATGTTAGCTGGATGATCAGACGAGGTTCATGATATGTTCAGTACCTGGTGTCCCATTCCCACCTCCCCAGAGTTGTGTTGCTTGTTGATGTTTCCAGATATACTTAATAGAGCTGTTTTCATAAGGCTGTTCTCTTGTGCAAAATTGTCTTGACTATTCCTGGACCTTTACTTTTCAAAATGCATTTTTATTATCACAAAAACCTTTGGATTTGCATTCATTTTGTGCATGAAGGTTAGTTTTCACAGCTTAATTGTTATTGTGGTTAGACTCACTAACTATAGGCATAATTCTTTTCTAGATTTGAGGCCCTTCCAGGAATGTTGACATATTGTTGCATATTTATATGTTAGCTGGAAATGAAGTCACAATGATAAAGGTTTATTAGAGAATCAAAATGACAGTTCAAATCTGGAAGCAGTCTGGCAGATTTTACTCTGAGAATTTTTCCAATAAACCTAAGTATGAGTTTAGTACAAGCTCCTTAATTTTAAGAAACACCAATTATGAAAAAACTCTAAAATTGAAACAGAACTTACCCCTGCCTAAGGGAAATTTATAAGGAAAATCTCCATTTGTAAGGGCTATCTCCTCTGTATGAAACAATAACTAAATCACAAGGGACACTCATCAAGGAAGAAAGCACCCAACTTAAATATGTGCTTACCCTAGCTTCCTTTTTTTTTTCTGTTTACCTCCCATGACTGGCCTCTCCATTTTCCCTCAGTCCACATCTTGTGTCTTTAATAATGTATTTAATGTAGTTACCTAGGCATTTTTGGAGAGTTTACTCAGTTTCCCTAGGTATCTCATAAGTAAATGTTACTAAAATTCTTAATTAAAATTTCATATTAATGTCTTTTTTTTTATTACAGAGAAATCTCATCCAAAAGCTAGAGGAATATTTTTTTCTCCTGTCCTGCAAGTTGGCAACCCAGTCATCACTACTGGGACACTGTACTTAGTCTGGAGTCTGCAGACAGTATTCCAGAAGACTGGCAGGTACCAGTAAAAGGTAATAATTCTCACCAAAGTCAGCTCTCCCATATGTCTGCCTATAGTGCCAGTTGAGAAGTGAAAGAAAAAGATTTCACTTTGACCTTTCCTTCCCAGAACTAGAATAGCAGGAGAAAATACCTGTATGAATTATTCTTTGGGTCTAACAAGTCCAGTACAAAGGGGTTTTGTTATGAGCACTCTTGTCTTCTACCGATCCCTTTGCTCCCAGAGAAGGCCATTGTTTCTTACTGTCTGTTTTTATTTTTGTCATGAGGAAAAGAAACATAGACCAGTTGAGGTTTTTCTTTAATTTGTTCTAGGTTTTAAAAATTCTGCTTTGTGTGCAGTGATAATTCTCTTTGGTTTCTACCAGCAAGAAGATGCAGGTATTAGCTGGTGTCTGAAAGCCAGCCAAATAGTCTGGGGATCTGGGACATGAAATGACCAGCATTCTCTGTCTAGCCATGCCAATTCTCAAGTGAGCTTGCCTTAATAGCCCAGTTCATAATAGGTCTTTGCTGGCTCACCCTTTATTATCCAGTGTTGGGAAAGTCTCACACCAGTAGTGCCTGCCTGATGTCACAAATTAGTGGATTTGTGACTAGCAAGTCTTGTATTCTTGTGAGAAACTGGAGACGCATTTTCATTTCTTTCTTGCTGTGTGGGACAATGAAGATCTCTGCTTTAGGCAAACTCTGGAAGTAAATTTCTGTATTTTGCAAGGGCTATATCTTCTGCACTTTCTTATATGTTTATGGCTAAGTTGTAGTGGTTTAAGTCATTACTGAGATAAATATACCATTGAAATTTCTACTCATCTATGGCTAGATGATAGCCTTTGAATTCAGAAGACTTTTATATCTGGGAAACTTTAGCTCTCATTCTAAAATTTGTCTTAATTGTTATGGAGTGATAACATTGGAAAGAGTTGGGGTTTGGTGTGTTGGGACTTTGGGTCCCTCTTAGGTTAAATTTGACAATCTCCTTTAGCAACAGGTGGCAAGTTTATTAAGGAAAAATAGTTGCCTGTCTATACAAAGACAAGCAAAGATCTGCATTTTCTAGAGCACAGGGTGTTCTTACATATCATCATTTTATGGGATTTAGTGCCCTAAATTTTCAGAAAAGTCTTCTCATCCGTTATGCCCTAGCTCTGATTCTTGATTTTGTGAAAACCCCCATCCTGTATTTTCTACTCTAAGCTCCCATCAAGAAGGCAAAGGAGTAGTATGCCATCTAACCTTCTGATGAAATTATAGCCCCTTTTACCTGCACTTTGAAAAGATCCAGAAAAGTGTTTAAAAAGATCATTGTACTTTGACAGCCCTACTGAAGGGAACTTGATTGCCTGTACAGAGTCTCCCTCACACTGTAGCTTGTTAGACAAGCCATATGAACCCCTCATAGGTAGTGACCAGAATTTCTCTGAGGACATCTATGACATTCAGTGATCAGGAAATAGATTAACTGAGGCTGACACTCAGTTGTTGATAGAATCGTAGAGGCTTCCCCCTACCACCACTCAAAGTGAATTGGCCCAATGTTGAATCATCCAAATAAAAAAGGAGAGCACTTGAAGGCATGTTTTTGAATGATTTATACAGGTTTTACAAAGATAACCACATCAAATCCCGAGACTCCAGAATATAAGAATATTTTGACTCCTGTCTTAGTGGCAATGGAATTCTTGATGATAAAAGGTAATATAGTTGGTCAGGTGAGTCGGCTGTATGATATTTAGGTCCACCCAGTTCCTTGAGAAATTTTTTACAAACCATAAATGCTCAGATGCAATATGAAGTCCATCTAACCCACACCTCAATATACATGTGGGTATTGTAAAAAGATTGGGGCATTGGAAATAGAATTGTCTACATTTAAGGAAAAACTTATGTAATTACCCTGTTCTTCTCATAATAGATAAATTCTCCACCCCACCCCAAGATTTGGATATTTTCTCCATGTCTTTCAGGTGTAAATTTTCTACTCTCTAGGATCTGAGAACCATTTATTTGAAATGCAAACTTTGGGGAGAATGATTGTCATGAGAAGGAAATGGAGCTGTTTGGAAACTAAGTTAAAACTATCTTCACAAATATTAACAAATGTTTGAATCATCTAAGTACATTTAATTTATTCCATCGGCCAGAAAGTTTGTATGCAAATATTCTTGTATAAACTGGTGAGTTTTGTACTGTACCTGATTTGTTAAAATGTTAGAACCATAGCTATAAGGTATAATTGTATATGTTTATGGATGACTATTATGTATGTTTTCAACATGAGAGGTTTTTCTACTTCAAATGTTTCTAAGTTCATGTGATCTGGGAAAATATTTAGTAAATAAAAGCTAGTTTGAGTTAATTAGGAGTGTTTGCAGAGTGGTCAGCATTGTATGTAATGCAGGTATGCAACCTTTGCTTTACCTGGGTTTTTTGGTTTGTTTTTTTTTTGAGACTAGGTCTTGCCTATTTTGCCTGGGGAACTGCAGGCTCACATTCTCTGGGATACCATGGACTCAAGCAATACTCAGCTTCCCAGGTAGCTGGGATTACAGTAGGAATGTGCCACCACACCCAGCTATTTTTCAGACTAGGTTTCACTATGGGTCTCGAACCCGCGGACTCAAGCAATTCCTAGTCTCAGCCACGCTTTAGGCTGCACTGAAAGGGGTTTTTAATCAAGTACGTTCATGTTATTTCTGTTACAAAGTTTGTTGGCAAGAAAAATAGCCTAGGGTAGTATGATAGCTAACTTTAATGTTTCATGAAAGTTTCCAGAGTTGAGTGTTCTAAATATGATTAAGAACAAGTGAGTTTACAGGCAGATGTGGAATGAAACTTCCTAACATATCTATTTTGAAATAACTTCCAGAACTTTTGGTAACTTGAATCCTTAATATTTTGCTTAAAGATTTGTATAAGTTAAATGATGAAAACTTACATTTACAAAAAAAGGTAAAAAATAGAAACAGTAATTAATATCAGTATATTGAGGCTTGTCCTTATAGGAAAACTAAACATTTTTGGATCTGGTAATAAACATTTGTTGTATCACATTGAGAAATTATATTAGGAAGAGCATACACAGGTAATAGTAGAAATTAACTGTATTCATAATTTGCCAATTAAAATTACTCAGAATATGCAAAAGAAAGCAAGATAGTTTTGGGGTAAGAAAAGCTGTGAAGTATGGAAGCACATTTTTGTTATGGAAAAGAGTAGTTTTGTTCTAAAGTAGAACAGCTTGTTTTAGAAATAGGAAAGAGAATAAAGAAAATGACTATACAAATTTGGTGAGAGAGATAACCTTGTCTTATTTAGGCTGGAATAAATGGAATGAATTTACTGTAAGGTTTTAAGGAAAATACAATTATGCAACAAAAACTTAATTTTCTTCCACCTGTTAAAAGGACAGGGTTTTCTTAGGTTCTTGGTATGCTCCTGGTAAAATTGAGAATTTTTTTACTTTTTGAGTAATTGTCTAGAAAGCAGTAATTTTCTGTGCTTCATGTCCTTTTTATTATCAGATCTTTGGTTAATTGAGAAAGCTGAATACTCTTAATAGCTGAGTTTTATAGACAACTATATAACCTTCTGTATTTGCCTTAAAATGTTCTATTGTTGCTTTATCTAAATAGTTATGTATTGGTTCATAAAGATGTGTGATCCTTGTAGTCAAGTGTCGCGAAACTTTTGAAGTTTCTTACAAACTTCCAAAAATTAAAATCTAAAGTCTTTTTGACCTCAAATTAGTTTGGGATATTTCAGGAGCCTTCTAGAATATATTGAGATTCGTTCTCAGTCACTGTAAAGCTATTAATTCGGCATTTTGATGCATTAAATTACCTGGGAAAAGCCGGCAAATAGATGATGCAAAACTGTTGGTTGTAGTTGTGTAGATAGATGGTATTAATATGTGTTCCAGAAAGGCATCAAGTACTTAGAAATCTGATATATCATGGTTTTATTGTAGTTACTGTCTTAAATGTTTGTCACAGAAATAACCAAATTTCCTAGTCCACTTGCATTATAATGAACTCTTCAAGTTTTTAATCACTGTCATTTTAAAACTTGTTATTTACAGAAGTTGTTTTGCTTTGCAAAAGTGCTTTAACTTCAAGGAGATTCATGTAAAAGACTGAGAAGTGCAAGTTTCTGAAAACTCAAACCATTGAACTGAGGTATGTATTTACAGTCGGATTCATCAAACTGCTAACAAAAAATCAAGGTGTACATAGGATTGAATGAACTGATGAGAATAACTTGAACAAATTGGTAAAGTATGCCTTTGTGAAGATGAAACAATTTTTCTCCCTACTTGATCCCTTCAGGATTTGGAAACTTCATATTCTTCTGCAGATAACTATATTGCTGTGAACATAAGTTCAGTGAGAATCTCATTTCCTTGTAACAAGACACAATTGGAAAGATTGATTTGTGTCTCTAAAGCTTTACTTAGAATGTACATGGAATCAGTTTGATCAGATAGTTTTAAAGAAGTAAAGTTACTTTCTAGTGCTTATAAAGCCCCTTGAGAAAACTCCCTGGTACCTTGAGCTAATAAGTTTCTTGGCAGCCTTATCAGGTGGGTAAGGATGGTGACTTCTCAGCAAATGCAGGAACCTCTAGAAGAGCGAGGTTATCTCAAATGTATAAGTATTGTGAGCAAAGGCTGATGGCAAGACCGTATGTAGTTTGGCTTCCTAGCCTCTTAAAATTACAAATGAGATTCCTTGTGAAACATCCAGCAAACCAGATTTAAAAGAATCTGTGGGGACAGCCACCATTCTTGCTACACCTATATAAGTAGTCATGCCAAGTTCATTGAAACTTTTTGAAAACAAATTTGTTTAGCTGTCATTACCTTTAGTAAAAATGGGGGTGATTGTATATCATAATCTAGTCCTATTAATTGAGATTTTTTAACTGATCTGCAAACTACTAGATTTTGAAATCATTTCCTCAAATAATGACTTTACACAAACTCTAGAGACTTGGCCACAATAGCTTCTGTTTAGACAATCTTTGATGCCTTTTGTGTAGGACACTCAGAACCTTTATCTGGAGAATCAGGAACATCAGTGACATTCTAAGTGGAAAAAGGTAATCTAATCCCAACATCTGACTATCCTTAGGACTTAAGACTGTGTTCATAATTTCCCCCACCAGTAACCTTTGTTTTTCTTTTCTTCCCACAGAAATGGCTTATACTGAGTACCAGATTTGCTCACACCATATAGCCTTACCTGGGAGCTTCTGCAACACTGCCTCCTGAAATGTGCAATATACTCTCAAGACTGAGAGGTGGGGTCAGTGAAATGATAGTCTGTCAACTCAGTTTTTGGACCAACACATAAAAAGTGTCAGTGGCATGATGAAATGGAATATGCAATCCTAAAATTCACCTCTTTGGCATAAGGATTATTCTGAACTGTTAAGAAAAAACACCAGAGATGCCCTGAAAACAAAGTATAGGCTACATCTTCTTTGTACATAGTTATCAGTCTTGATAAAGGCACCTAACTGGAATATGCATTGCAACCTTATCACCTATAACTGGCTCCCCTGACCCAACAGCTGGCGATGGTAGCCATTTCAGTTACTCAGTTTTTCTTGGTGTTACCTTTGTTTATAGGATACATAAGTGTATAAGTCACTACACTATTTTTTGTTCTCTACAGGGACATTAAAAAGTTTGACACATTAGCTGAGCACAGTGGTGTGTGTCTGGAATCTGCGGGTTCAATACTACCCCAGGCAACACTGCAATACCTAGTCTCAAAAAAATAGCCGGACATGGTGGCAGCTGCCTGGAAGGCTAAAGCTAGGGATCACTTGAGTCCGTGGGTTTGGGACTACCCCCGGCAACATAGCAAGACCTAGTCTCTAAAAGAAAGTTTGACACATTAAGTTATGAGCTGAAAGAAATACAACATAATCTAGTACTATGATAGAATGAATGATATATTCTTCACTTCTGTAGAAAGGCACACCATACATGGTTGAAACAACATATCTGTGATGGCATCAGAACATTGGCATGGGCTACATTACAATTTGGGCTTTTAGCCATTTCATGAGTTTACAAGACTGGAACATATACATTGTAATAAATGCTATTTAGAGCACATTTCCCATATGTCACCTTTGGCTTTCTGGTATTCAAATTATGGTAGAACTAAATTAGAGGTACTATTAGTCATTAATTTGGCTTAATTTGGTTCTCTGTTAAAGACATACTTCATAAAGTGAAAATAATTTAAAAGTGTCTAAATTACAAGATTTAATAAAAAAAGTTTTCCAAATTAATCCTAGAGGTGAGAAGGCATGATCTATATAAATAGGACTGTCCGTTAAATGATTTTTAAAATGGTTATTAAACACCAAATAATTAAAAAAAATCACAGTGGCTCTAAAAAAATTTTAAAAAAAATCTTACAAGCTTTATCACCCATCTCTGTCCTGTAACCTGCGTGATGGGGTTGAGTGGTATCAGAAGCACTTGCAAATCCTTTCTTCCAATAGAGCAAGGGGTGGGTAGCGGCTTTTAAACTAGGTTGAATTCCCTCAGATTTAGTTGCAGAATTGTGTCTTTCACAGCAGCAAACACAAAGCGAATATTCTCTGTGTCTGTGGCACATGTGAAGTGGGAATAGATGACTTTCTCTTTGTCAGGATTCTGATCTTGATAAAGCTTCAAAATAAAGTCTCTGGCAGCTTTGACATCCTGCTTTGGTCCTAGTCACGAGTGCAGTCACAGGAAAAAAGGAGAAAGGTAACTCATTAGTAGGTCCTACTTTGACCTGTCTTATTTAATAAAAATCATGCCCCAGGCAAACGTTTTTCTAGAAATCTCATCACCATGTAAAATAATTTTTAGATCACTACATACATTTTCAAAATACTACTTAAGACAATTTTTGGGGGAAAAAATGTGATCTGATTTAATTTTGTAATTTGAGCAACCTTTGAAGAGATAATCCTTATTTACTCAGAAGTGGGCTAGGAAAGGGGAAAGAATATGGCAACTTAATCATTAGGAACCCAAATCTGTGCCCTCAGAAGCTGATGGAGCACAGAGTCCAAGGTAAGCCAGGGCAGAAAGGCATCCAGGTGCAGATGCCTGAGCTAGTCTTAGAGACAAAGTGGAGTCAGCGAAAAGAATTGGCAAGTGCCTTCCAAGCACTGTATGAGGCATCTGTAGAGTTACTGAAGCAAAAGCATGTGCTTTCACCATCATTGCCCTCATTCACAGGTGGGGAATGGTGGCAAAGTCAGTTACAAGGAGACTCCCATAAACATGTTAAGAACACTGGTGCCAAGGAGTTCAACATGATGGACACTTACCTGTATATTCTGGAAAATAGCTAATTAGATGAGAATACATGATTTTCTCTTCCAAAAGATCCTTCTTGTTTAAGAACAGAATCACGGATGAGTTCAGAAACCATGGGTAGGTGATAATGGTTTTAAATAAAGCTTTGCTCTCTTCCATGCGGTTCTAAGGAACAAAGAACGGAGGATAAACTAGAGAAAAAGCAGTACTTTTGAAAACAACATGGAAATCACTGGGTGTACATCAGGGTACCAGGTCTCCTTGACTGTAGCGCCCCAAACTGACATGAGGATATAAGAAAAGCTGTTGTGCAGCTTGGAAAAGCAGCTTTGTGCCCACTTGACAAAAGTTTCCTGTTGTAAATTACTAGTAGAAATACCCAACAGGGACATTCACAGCTCTGCACTGACAGCATCCACATTTACTGGGCTTCTAGACTTGGTGCTGGGAATCATACCAGACCAGAGGAAGGAAGGCTTTTCCAGCAGCCTTGCCCTCAGAAATGCCAGGCTGGGGAGGAGAAGAACCCCTGAGTACCGACCCTGCCTTGCTTTCCAGGCTTGTAAAGGTGAGCGCTCCAAAGGGAACATGCCTCCTAGTTTACGGCTCTTCACCAATATTAAATATTTTACCAAGCCTGTGTAATTGTAGGGTCTGATGGGAATTATGTAGGATAGTATTTCTGAAATTAGACATTGGCAGTAAGTTATTAAATGTACATAAGGTTTTATCCTGTATCAGTAAAGTGCTAAAGAGAAATAATTGAGTGCAGAATGCTAAAAGAGAACCAGAAAAGAAAAGCAGCCAGGTTGAACAACATCAAGGTCCAATAATAGGTGCTTTATTTTCCTGTAACTTCCAGATACCTCAGCTTATCTCACACTCAGTGTTTTGGGGAATTAATGTCTGGAATTGATTACTAAGAGAGGTAACCCCTCACTTGTTTTTAAAAAAAACTTTAAAATTTATTATGATAATGATCTCCAAAGAAGTACTGTATGTAAAAACAGCTCCTGTTACAGGATAGTGAATGAATATATGACTTATCTATACCCAGAAGTTAAATTTTAAGAATGTTGAGAAACAATGGTTCTTTGCACACTTGACTAATCTTTTTTTTGAGACTAGGTCTCGCTATTTTTGCCCATGGAACCGCAGGCCCATGTTGCCTGGGGTACCATGGACTCAAGCCATCTCCAGCCTCAGCTTCCCAGGTAGCTGGGATTACAGGCATGCACCACCTCACCCAGCTATTTTTTGGGAGGCGGTCTCGCTGTTTTGCCCCGAGCGGGACTAGAACCGCGATCTCTAGCCCCAGCCACTTCATAGGCTAAAGCTTACAGGCATGAGCCACCATGCCCGGCTTAATCTTTTGATTTTACCAGGAAACATCCTAAGAAATCTGAGACAAATTTAGAGCTAAGTTTTCATATTGATAACTGATGTCTGCTTTAAAGAAGAAAATCTCCGTTTGGAAAAGCTGGTTTCTATTCTTTGTATAATGACATTAGTAAATGGGTTAATCTTGTGCCAATTAGCTAGTTTAACTATTCCAAGAAAAGTTGACTCCGTACAAGAGAAAATTTTTTCATAGTTAATGCCTAATCTGGACAGAGATCTTAACTGAGTCAGTTGCATGCTCTGGCACCAAGAGCTATCCGAAGGGAGAAGTCATAGGGAGTACATTGGTGTCCACAGACAATACCCGGAACCTCACAAAGATGTGATTAAAATATTTTTCTTCACATTCTAGGCAGACCTATTATGGCGACTTTGTTGAGGACACTTGAGTACCCTGCTGAGGTGAATCTGTCTTGGCTGCCCTGAGTAAGACCACCCCAGAACAGCTTCTGGCATCTGACACCACTGTACCAATCCAGCTAGGGTCCCAGTTTGGAAAGACTATTCTTGAATAAAGCTTATTAGAAATAACACTGCTCATCTTTGCTTGTGCATTAGCATCTGTTGGTGTCACTTGGACAAAATACTCTGAACTGAAACTTAGGAAATACGAATCACTAGTGTGGGGTCAAAAAGATGGTATTTAAAAAAAAAAAAAACTCCCCAGGGGATTCTTCTAAAGTGCTCCCAAGGCTGAGAACCAGTGCTTCTGGTTAGTTCTAACCTTGGCAGCAAATATCAGAATCCCTGGTGCTGGACTCAGTCAGGCGCCAGGTTTTTAAAGTTTCCAGAGAATTTCACTGTGCATCCAAGTTTGAGAGCCAGAGTTCCAGGCCGGTGACTCTCAAATGTTTTATGTATTTGAATTACCTGGGTCCATTCTATTTGGTCTGGGTTAATTTAGTAGGTATGCAGTTCTAACACACAAGTGATGCCTTTGTCCCTGGGTTAGTGTGATTTGACCTAAGTAAGGAAGAGAGTTAGGCCACACCTGGCTCACTTCTTGAAAACTGCAGAAAAGTATCTCTGCCTTCCACAGCTAATTAAATTCCCTGCCACATACCTCATTGTCACATTCAGCCAGAACCTGGTCATATTCACTCAGAGCAACCAAGAAAATAATGGAGGTAACACTCTCAAAGCAATGAATCCATTTCCGTCTTTCAGATCGCTGGCCGCCAACATCCACCATCCTGTCAACAAACACAGATCACACACAGGAGTATGAGCCTCTTGGGGAGAGGCACGGGAACTCATCATGCCATGGAAATGGTGACTAAGGGTTCCTGAGGTTAAATGTTTGAGTTCTGCTGCTTTAGGCCACAAGAACCCACCATTGGCTATTTCCTAGCGAAGGAGGTACATGATGCAAAGGAAGTTACTGTAAACAGCCAGTGGTCACTTACAAGGGTGGAGGCTGTTTGGGAATACTAATTAAGCAGCTGCTGTCATAGTAAGGGCAGAAAGTGTAAGCTCTGTTGAGGCTTCACTCTAACCACTGTCACAGGCAGAAACAAAAGCAGCCTTCCAGGGTCACTTAGCTTTCTTCAGACCCTTGCTGTTTTCATGGATCCTCTACTTAATCCACAGAGTCTTTCATCCCATATGGACAGCCAGAAGCTTTGGGAGAGACATCAGAGCATCATAGCCAATAGGTCACAAACTCAAATGTTCCAGGGGTCCGGCAGTTTGTGGAAAAGATCTAGTGGCCTCTGAAGGAGAAAGGCAGCCACAGGAGAGTGTCAGGTGCCCTCAGAAGGATGCTGGATGCGGCAGGACAACACCCTGGGCTCCAAACAGATTCTCCATCTTCTCAAGAGAAAACAGTTTTTTAAGCAAAAATACTCTAACTTTTAAATATTGACTCAAAGGTTTTATTATACCACCAGCTAGGCCAAAGTGAATATACCTGTGGGCTAGATACAGGTTTTGAAAGTTGAAAGTATCTATTTTCTTCAAGGTGTAGATAAACTTAACAGGAAACCAAGTACAGGGGAGGACTCACAAAGATGCACAAGGTGGAGGTTCTCAGCAAGAGGGTCCCACCACCCCCATGTGAGTCTTTCAGAAGCATTGAGAAGTATGCAGGATCTGGGTGTGGCAGGATTAGACAAGATGTCTCAACTAGGAAAGGGTGTAGTCCCTGTTAGAAGAAAAGGGAACTAATGGGTGTAAAAGTGCTCTGAAATTGGCAACGCTATGCAGTGAACCATATTATTCATTTGGGGGCCATAATTAAATTCAGTGAGGACCTTAAAATCATCCTAAAAGAACTATATTTGTACATGGAATTCATATATAACGCAGCTATAAATAATTTATATATCTGATGCAATTTTTAATATACATTTTTGCATTTTTGATTTTTAAAGGATAAATCTTGGAGAAGGGAATGAAATGCTTGAGAAATATTTTGAACTTTTGGGAAGAGACAGAAGTATAGATCTGTATGTTTTACACATTTCAGTAAAGGAACTCCTCCATGGAGAATAGAGAGATGAGATCTTTTCCCTTCTAGAATTTGAGAACTACCACAAGTCCAAATACCATATGAAGGAGCAGGTATTGCTCTAAGAGATAACATATCTAAGGATCCCCTGAGGGACAAATTCTTAAAGACCTATCTCAGAAAGACATTCTTACCGAAAGATGATGTTTTCCAAGTCAAATGGATACTCTATGATGCCAGTTGTGGGTACTCGGACACGAAGCACATCTTGCTGTGTTGGCACAAATGATGGCGTGGCAATTCGGTCAATGTCAGTGAGGTAACTATGATGCAGAAAACAGGACTTACTTAGAGAAGGGGAAAGTGTCAACCCTACTAGAAAGGAAGTCACTAACAACTCACAGTCGGCCCCTCTTGGAGTCATGGCATCCATCAATGACTTTGAGTGCCAACTTGGGGCCAGGCCCCTGCAGCTCCACTATGTTTTGAAAAGAATATGAATCAAATTTTCACAGGCCCTCTGGGAAGTCTGCAGATCACTGCATCTCTTACTCCTGAAAGTAAACTTTTATCAGTTGATGAGCCCAGTGCAGGAGACAGCAGGGCCAGAAAGAACAGGATGCTGGAATTAGTTCGGACTTCCCATCTGTGCTTCCTCTAAAGGCCTTCTCCCCACTGCAGGCCCCTTATCCAAGATCACTGTAGGATGTTGATGCCAGTCCGTAATGACCAAGGGGCTCTAAGAAAATGTTAAAGTATAAAAACAGGCCAATGAGAAGTTCTTTCAGAATAGCAAAGTTTTCCTGTTTTTTCCCCATAACAAATTTTTTGGATGGTGGGGCACTTCATTATTTTATTCATCATTTTACTTATTTATATTTGTTTTTTTTTTTTGTGTGTGTATATATATATATATATATATATATATATATATATATATATTACATCATTGTGTACCCCGGGGTTTTCCCATTTCCTAACACTCATTAACCATCTTAATATTTGTGCCCTCCCCTTCTCTCACGCTTTGGTTCAGTTCTGTTGGGTTTCTAATTTTTCTTACTCATTTGTTTTTTTCCTATATCCTTGTAAGTGAGACCATCCCATATTTTTCTTTTTTTTTTTTTTTCTGGCTTAATTCTGCTACTATGAGACCTTCTAGCTCCATCCATGTTGCTGCAAATGACATGTTTGTCCTCTTTGATTGAAGCATAATCCATTGTTACATATACCACATTTTTTTCAGCCATTGATCAGTTTGGGGGCATTTAGGTTTCCATATCTTGGCAATTGTAAACAGCTACAATAAACATGCACATACAGGTGTCCTTTTTGATTAGTGTTTTCATGTCCTTTGGATGGATTCCCAGTAGTGGGATTGCTGGGTCAAACGGTAATTCCACTTTCAATTGTTTGAGGGTCCTCCTCACAGTCTTCATAGTGGCTGGACCAGTTTGCACTCCCACCAGCAGAGTAAGAGTTCCTTTTTCTCCGCATCTGCACCAACACTTGTCCCGCATTTTGTTTTTTTTTCATATGGGCCATTCTTACTGGTGTAAGATGGTATCTCAGTGTGATTTTAATTTGCATTTCCATGATTATTAGTGATGTGGAGCATTCTTTCATATGTCTATTGGCCATCTGTATGTACTCTTTGGTGAAGTGTCTTTAGTTCTCCCCATTTTTTGACTGGGCTTTTTGCTTTTTTTTGATGAGTTGTGAGAGCTCTTTGTGTATCTTTGTTATCAGGCCCATCACTTGTATGGAGGGCAAAAATTTTTCTCCCATTTGGTTGGGTTTCTTTTTTTTAAAATAATTTACTTATATATAAATTTCACATTTTTGTAATCCCTGGGGTTCACCGACCACCTTCCCTCCCTGACAGTTCTCACCCTCTTCCCTCCTCCCCCAGTTGTGTACTTCAGTTTGGTTGTTAGCTTGTTTTGACACTTCCTTGTGACTTTTTATTTTTCCTATGTCCCATATATTAGTGAAACCATTTAGTTTCTGTCTTTTTCTTTCTGAATTGTTTCTGCTAATATGATTTCTTCTAAGTACATCCACGTTATCATAAAATTGTCAAATTCGTTGTTTTTAATTAATGAGTAATATTCCATTGTGTATACATACCACATCTTTTTCATCCAGTCATCTGTTTTGGGTCATTTGAGTTGTTTCCATGTCCTTGTAATTATAAATAGTGCTGCAGTAAACATCCAAGCATGGGTGTTCCTTTGTACAAGCATTGAGGCCTCCTTTGGGCAGATTTCCAGAAAAGCAGTTGCTGGGTCAAACAGTAGTTCCATTTTCATTAGTTTGAGGGTCCTCCACACAGCCTTCCATAGTTGACTGGACTAGTTTACATTCCCACCAGCAGTGTAAGAGTGTTCCTTTCCACATCATGCCAGCACTTGTTGCCTGTTTTTTTTGTTTTTTGTTTTTTTTTTTTTTGATCTGGGCCATTCTTTCTTACTGGTGTAAGGTGTTATCTCATTGTAGTTTTGATTTGCATTTCCCTGATTGCTAGTGAGGTTGAGCAGTTTTTCATGTGCCTCTTGGCCATTTGTATTTCCTCTTTGGAAAAATGTCTTTAGTTCTCCCCATTTTTTAACTGGGTTTTTTTTTCTTTGTTTTTGTTGTGTTTCTTTTTTTTTTTTTTATTGTCTCTTGTTGTACAAGTTTTCCTCTTGTAATAGGGAAAAGAACATTTCCTAGCCTAGCCCAGAACTTGTCCTCATTTCATTTTGGCCATATATTAAAGCCCTGTATTAAAAATACCACTTTTTCTATGAAACATTTTAAAAAAAAAATGTAAAGGCCTTGATAAATGACATTTTTCAGGTAAAACAAATGTAAGTCAAGCCCTGGCTGGTGATGAAGGTGGTGATTCAGTGTCTGATAACCAAGGTGAACCCTGCCTTCTCTGGCACAGGCCCACCTAGGTGTGCTTGTGGTTGAGCAGGTGGCATGAAAGGGAGCCAAGAGGGAACAGACAAACCCTCTTTGTCATGCTTCCTTGTGCAGGAAGCAAACCTCAGGGCAGCGTTTTGAGATCCGCCCTCCTCCCCTGCTGACTGCATGTGTGAGACTACATGTCATTTACTTCCATGTGGATGATTTGATTTATACCTGTTTTACTTTACCAGACAGTGTGTTCCTTGAGATAGCAGGTAGCACTATTGTGCCTTCAGCCCTTACCACTGTCCTGGCACACAAGAATTTTGTGAAACAAATGCCTGTCCAAGAAAGCAGACATTATTCAGCACACAACAGCTGCTGACATTGACCAGAAAAATGACAACTTCAAGTTAACCTTGATGCTGCCATAGTTAAGACTAGACAAAGGTCATGGCTTCCAAGTGCCATTTTCTCTGTAGCTGTGCTATCCAGCACCCTAACCATGCCCCACATTCCTCAGGATCTGCCCAGTTTTCAAGTCTCCTTTGATTTCTAAATTAGGTCCAGTAGATCTTTCCCACATAAATATACATCGGGAGACCCATCAGATCACCAAGACCTTCACAGACGCTTAACAGCTATCAGAGAAGGGCCCAACATGCTGTGGCTGACTTTGCCCATAGCTGGCTCCCCAGCTGTCGAAGTCAGCCCTCTTCCTCAGGACACTACCTTCTTTTGTACTGATCCAGAACCTTATCAGGCTCCGTTTACTGGCTCTTCTGGCTCTTCAGCGGAACCTAAATGTTCCATCACTTAGACTGAGTGCGCCAGCCTGATTAACACTCAGCCTAAGACAACATCATCACCACAAGAGGTAATAATCCAGTTTCCTTCCCTGCCCACTGCCTTGTCCAAAAAATGGGAGTGACCCACCCATCCCCTCCAACGGGGTAGGTCTTGGGAAAGAATTCTGACCCTCTAAGGATGAGGCAAGCTGGAGGGCACTAAGCTGTGGAAGCAAATCCTCACCTTTTTGAGGACCGTGATTAAATTATTTGCTCAGTGACCTGACTGATGGAGGCAGTGCCTCCGAAAATTCTTAAGAAAATGAAATTTTCTTAAGATGTCTGTGGATAGTTTGCGTGCACAGCTATCTACTTTTACCTTAATAGGCTAAAGACTTAAAACCTAAGCTGTATGGGTCCAAAATACAAGGCATAGTTGGTCTTTCCCGGGAGTCAAACACAGGGCTGGTGAATGGGCTCCCATCCTGTACTGGGACTGCAGAGCCTATTTTCTCCACTAGAGGGAAGCAGCAGACCATCATGTTAGGCCTATTGCATTGATTTTTTTTTTTTTAAGATTTCAGGGCAATCAGTCCTTTTCTGAACAGGAAACCAGAAAGGCAGAGGGATGTGGAGAGGAGGCAAAAAGAAGCCAGACACTGGTTTAAATCCAATCATTTCAGCATCCAAATAGGATCAGTGCCACCAAAGGAGCTACACACATTTGATTTCATCATAAAGACCAGAGGTTTAGAACACGGAAAGGTAGATATGGGCCAGGAGACCTAGAGATACACAGAGTGAATGAGGGTTTGGTTGTGGTGAGAGATATGCCAAGAAGCGAGAGGGGCATATGGGTGAGCAAGAAGGAAGCAGCACAGCTCCTGTCTCTCCAGTCAACGCTGATGTTCGGCCATGCTTGCATGGAAGCACTATGGGCTCTGAACTCACTATTTGGCGGAGTCTGACAGCTGGTATTCCCTCCTCCTGTCGTAACATTCCTGGATCCCTGGGTCATTCCACAGCTGCTTGATGGCTTCCACCTGGTCCCTGGAGAGCATGGTCACCTTGTCCACTTCCACTTCTCTGACCAGCTGGGCATTTTCCTACTCAAAGGAAAGAGACGCTTCAATTAGCAAATTAAAGGGAACCAACCCCTGGTGAGTTGGGGACAAAACCTGTCTAGGTCAGAGGTTTAGGTAGATGGCCCCAGGTCTACCCTAATGAGGGGCTGAGTGGAGAAAATGCAGGTGTTTCACGGCACAAAAGGACCACAGAAAGACCAAGACTGGTGTGTTTCGGCACCAACAGACTCAGGGAAATCCGCTTCACCAGCATTCAACCTCCTCTGGTGAACAAACAATCTGGAAAGATCAATAATCATCCTACCATCAGACTTCCTAATTAACATGCTTTTAATGAATGTCTCAAGATCAAGGGGACAATTTTCAAAGAATAGTTGGGGGTATACCAAAAATTAAGTGATGGAAGCCAGGCAAAAAGGGACTGCATTGTCTTTAAAATAATTGAAATACACTAACACCAACTAACTGCAAGTCTTCCTCTACTGAGAAAGTAAATGTTAGATTTTTTTTTTTTAACATTTTAGGTTCATAGCAAACTGAGTGGAAAGCACAGAATTCTCATACAGCCTGCTTTTTATTATATCCCTGATGAAACTCTTCCCTGCTGGGAAAACCACACCCATTGCATCCCTTCTTATACCACACGGATTGATATATTATTCTATAATACTGTTCTATTACTGTTGCTCCATTATTAGTGATTTTTGAGATTATTATTGCTAAAATTATTAATATTAGAGCAGTTACCACTTGTTGCTCACTAGGCGCCAAGGGTTCTGAACACATTATCTCATTTAGTCAATGGAAGGCTAACACAAGGCCAAAAATCTTTCCAAACACTAGAAAATGCAAATGATGAGGTTGGCCTGCATCCACATCATGTCCGTGTACTGGCCCCAGAGAACCCGCATCCACTCTTGGCTGCAAGTCATAGCAGACGCGAGGATCCTGTGAGCGGCAGGAGGCTGGCTCTCCCCTTCATGCTCCATATCTTGCCACATCGTCGCAAGGCAATTACATCACATGGGCTGGCTGTTCACCCACAGTTGCGAGTCAGCAGAGCAGCTGTTTGGCACCTGTAGTCTCCTTGGGTGTAGTTGGCACCCCCTGAAAAGTTGCTCTTCTCTGACATTGTTCATTCTCTTACTAGTCCAACAGGAAGGAAAAAGGGAAAGCATGACTCTGGGAAAAAGCAAAGGGCTGTGATAAAACCAACATGACTCCATCCAGAGTTGACATAAATCCATCCCTGAGGCTGTAGGATCCTCAGACAGGTGGTCTGAATGAAACAAGATCAAGTGGGAAGTGCCCTGGACAATAAATCGGAATCCTCAGTACTCAGTATATGCAGCTGGGACTTATAAGGACCCACACACGTTACCTGCCCTAGCATCTTAGTTTATAAAAGGAGGCAATGATTTTCAGGAGAACCTGATAAAGTGTCACCCAAGAGTAAGTATCAAGCTATCATTGTACAAAATGCCTAATAAATATTGCTTGTTTGCAAAAATACAGACATTGATAGCCCTTAAGCCATGACTTTGAAATCCCACACATAGGCACATTTGATGTCATCTGCCCTGTTCTTAGGCAAGAAAATGATGAAGGGGAAAACTGAAGAATATATGGAGCAAAAAGCATGCCCCCCACTTACTCCCCTTCTCTGATACCTTCTCTCCACTTAGCTCTACTCTTAAATTTAGAACATCTGTTTCCAGGAAAGTGAGGAAGTGCCAGTGGGGCAAACCCAAAGTCTGTCTTCTGGAACCCAAGAACCTAGTACAGTGTCAGGTAAGTAGCAGATACCCTCTCGTGAAGCAGTGTCCAACAAACATTTGTGACACACATAAAAATAGAGAGGCAGATATTCTAACAGAAAACCATAACTGAAAGAACATGAGTCACCTCTGCTTTAACATCTATGTCAAGACCCAGACATATACCAGTCTGTTAAGAACAGTTTCACTATATAAAATCACTTTTATAAACATATCAAGCATTACATTATAGTGACATTATAGTGACTCTGACAGAAAGAAATTATTGCCTAGAAAGTAGAAAAGTATAGAAAAGTGAGTAAGAAACTACTACTTCTAGTAAAGAAAAACTAGGAAATTTGGGTCAACACGCCCACTAAGGATAAATAGAAATGATAGAGAAAATATTTCCAGAATTGTGCTCAAGAATAATATCAATGCGTTCTTTAATTATGAGGCTCTATAAATATTCACCTAAGTAAATTTTCAAGGGGCAGTACCCAGAACTAATTCTGTGGACCTGCCCTGAGACTGGAAGCAAATGGCGGAAACTAAACATAAACGCCACCCGGTGGAAATAGCTGAAACTGCTTTTGATGTCAGACTCATTTTCACAAAATTTAGAAAATGTTTCCATTCCTTTCTCCCTTCATCACTTCCTCAAGCAGACCTTTTTTATGTGCTAGTCTCCTGAGGTGTACTTCTACATTATTTATAATAGCTTGGGGCCTGAGGCCAGTGAACAGACATTTCCAGACACCCTGAAATCCAAGGCCCGTAGCCTGGTCCTGGAGTTAAACGGTCCACATGTATTTTCTGGGGTCATATTGAATAAAGAGAACTCAATTAGGGGATTCTTTAAGGTAGAGCCAAGCTCTGCCCACCCGAACCCCTTGTAAAACAGGTTTTCTATTCAAACAAATGTAAAGGGGAGGAAATGCTAGAATCAAGAATTAGTACCACCAACCAGGCAGGTACATCCAAGGCTGAGCTGAAAGACAAACATTAAGAAAGAAAGTTCTTTCACTGGCACAGAGCCAGAGCCATATATGGTTGCTTCTCTGCAGACTGTAGTGGGCGTGGACATAATTCTAGAAATTCCAAGTATGTGCTTCACAATAATTCAGACACTGCCTCCCTTCTTCCTGCCAGACATGAACATGAGAAACAGCTGAGAACATAGAAAATCAACAGGTTTAAGTGGTGTGGTTCAGATGGGGTGCTGGGGCAAGGGCAGAAGAAAACTGTTACTCTCTGGTCTTTGCATCCTCAGGGCATCTGTCCCAAGGATGCAGGATTCTGGGACTTCTGGTTCCTGACTGATCAGATGAAATGAATGGCCCTTCTGGGCTCCCCCCCCACCCCGAGTTCTTCACACTCACTGGCCTTTTTGATTTACAAAACGGGATGAACTATGGCAAGAATAACAGTTCTTCTGTCTAAACATTTCTGGTTACAGGGCTAGTCAGTCCAGCAAAATATAAAGTCAGCATGGTAAACATATATATATGTATAAATGTGTATAGATACACATTTATACACATGTGCATATATGTGCTGATGTTACATATATATGCACATCTATATATCCATACACACACATACACATACACACACACACACACACACACACACACACACTTTCCCTTCAAAATATGAAGGTAAAGGCATCTGCCATGATGCTTTCTAGAGTCCAAAAGTGATTGTCATGATTTCCAAGGGAGGATGGATGAATTTATATAGAAAGTGGCCGCCATTAAGGAGTCAGGAACAGCTACAGCATGGAAACACAGAACAACAGGGGAGTTTCTGAGCCGGGGTCAAAGCTATTCCAGATTGTCCCTAAAAATCAAGAATGTGGTCAGTGTGTTGGTCCATCCCTCTTTGATCCCCTACCTGTCCTCCAAATACTGAGAAGACGGCATCAAAGGCAGCTACACCGTGGCAAAATTGTGGCTCATAAGGAAAATATTTATTTAGTTATTCAGAGGACTGAAGGACAGAAGATCCTTTGCACCCTTGAAGGACAGAGTCACCCTATGACTCTCTTCGTCTGTCGATGTGTATGTATCCTTGGTAATAAACCAGTGATCTAGTGAGATTGGTTTCCTGAGTTCCATGAGAGATTCCAGCAAATCAATCAACCTGACCTGGGGGGGGGGGGTCATGAGAACCTCTGACTTATAACCAGTCGGTCAGAAGCACAGGTGACACACATGGGCTAGTGACTGGCACCTGCAGCGGAAGGAGGTCTTCCAGGCCTGTCACACCTGATGCCCTCCGTGGGTAGGGTGTCAGAATTGAGTTGAATTCCTGGAAATCCTGCTGGTGTCTGAGAATTGGTTGTCCCTGTGTCACACACTCACGCTGGAATTGTGTTTGGGAACCCCAAACAGCCTCCAAAGGATGCTGTCATCCCAGGTTACCTCCC
>PVHY01020504.1:0-25428 GCA_004024945.1 Uropsilus gracilis | reverse complement strand
TTTTCTTAGTCTCATTTCAGACAACTGATTTTAATGCACAGAACACAACCAATTTTTACATATTAATTTTCTGCCTTAAAATTTACTGAGTTCACTTATTAGCTCTAACAGCTTTTCAGTGATCTTTACAGATGGTCTAATAGCTTTTCATGTCATTTGCAAAGAAATAATTTTACTACTTCCTTCTGATTTGGATGTTTTTTATTTCTTTGGGTAGGACTTTGAGTACTATGGTAAAGAGAAGGAACAGGAGCAGTAATAGTGGGCATCACTGTTTTAAAAAAAGGAGGATCTTAGAGGAAAAGTTAAGCTTACCATCATTGAGCATATGTTAATACATTGACATACAAGACCCAAATTATATTGAGATAGTCATTCTCCCCTTCATTTGTTGTTTTTGTTTGTTTGTTTGTTTTTTGACACTAGGTCTCACTAATTTTGCCTGTGGAGCCGCGCAGGCTCTCGTTGTCCCGGGTACCACAGACTCAAGCAATCCCCAGCCTCAGCTTCCCAGGTAGCTGGGATGACAGGCACGCACCACCACACCCAGCTACTTTTTTGGAACTAGGTCTCGCTACGGGCCCCAGCGGCCACTTCATAGGCTGAAGCTTACAAGCACGAGCTACCGTGCCTGGCCTTGTAAGTTTTTAAAAAGAAAAGTTGAACTTTATCATGCTCTTTTTTAGCATCTATTATGATTATATGGATTTTATTCTTCAATTTGTTAATGTGGTACATCACATTTATTGATTTGTGTATGTTGAACTATGCTTACATTTTAGAGATAAATATCACTTAGTCATGTATATGAGCCTTTAGTCAGTTGCTCGACTTGCTTTGCTAACATTTTGTTGAGTATTTTATGACTATGTATGTCATGAGAAATATTAATTTGTAAATTTCTTTTCAAGTAGTACCCTAGTTTGATTTTGGCATTAAAGTAGTGCTACTCTCAATGTGAGTTTTGAGCTGTTCCTTTCTCTTCACTTTTTTTTTGAAGTTTGAAGAGAATTGATATTAATTCTTTAAATACTCTGTAGAATTGACCAGTGATGCGACTATCTTGTTTAGGGTTTTCTTGAAAACCCTAAAAAAAGACGTTTGAAAAGAAGTGGGAAAGAAGTTTGTGACAGCTGATTCAATTTCAATTCTTTTATTAATTGAGTTCAGATTTTCTATTTCTTCATGACTTGGATTTTATAGGTTATATTTTCCAGGAATATATTCACATCTTCTGGGTTGTTCAGTTTACTGGTTTATAATTAGTTGTCCATATTAGTATCTTGAGATCATTTCTATTCCTGTGGCTTCAGTTGTAATGTCTTGTTTCATTTATGATTTTGTTTGAGTTCTTGTTATCGTGGTCTCAGTAAAAGTCTGTCAATTTTATTTATCAGGTCAAAAAGAAATTTAGTTTCACCAATCTTTTCCATTATCTTTTATTCTATTTCATTTACTTCATTTCCTCCATGATGTTAGTTTTGACCTTATTTCTTTTTTTTTTCCTTTTCTAGTTCCTTTTGGTATCATAATTCACTTGATTTTTTTTTCTTAATGTAGATATTTATAAACAAAATAAAAGCTTTTCTGCTAGAATTATATTTTCTGGTTTCTACAAGTTTGGTATGTTGTTTGCAATTTGTCTCAACACATACATTTAAAATTTTTTTTCTCTTAATCTCATCTTTGAATTATTAGGTATTCAATATTGTGTGACTATAATGATTTTGTCTCAGTATATTCTACCTATTTTTGAAAGGGGATACTGACATTTACTTTTGTATTCTCTATTTCTCCCTTTAATAAATTTTGTAAACATGTATATTTCTGGATATGGTTGTGTATATATTATACATTTTAGTATATTCTATAAACATGTAGATTCCTAAATATTGGCTGTGTATATATTTAACATTGTTAATAAGGTGACTGCCCTATCATCACATAATGACTTTTTATTGTCTCATGACAGTTTTTGAAGTTCTCTATCTAACATAAAGTTAACCATGCTTGCATTCTTTTGGTAATCAGTTGCATGAAATAACTATTCCATTCATTCACTTTTGCCATATGTGTCCTTAAAGTTGAACTGAGTATGTTAAGATCAGAATCTACTGAAAGTCTCTCCTTTAAGTCTATTCAGTCTCCCTAATGTCCTTTGATTTTAGAACTTAATCCATTTATATTTAAATTATTTCTAGGTAAAGATTTTGTCATGTCATTGTTTTCTAAATATTTGGTAGTTTCCTTGTTCTTATTCTCTTTTGCCTTTCTTTATGAGTTTACTGTTCTTTGCTTTGTTGTTGTTTTTGTAGTGGTATACTTTGATACCTTTCTCTTTCTTGGGTTACCATGATGTTTACATAAGCTTTCAATAAAAAGCCCATTTTGAGCAACTAACTGATCTTGCAATCATATAAAAATTCTGTACTTTTAACTGTATTCCCCCAAGTGTTTCTTGTTGGTGTCATAATTTACATCTTTACAGTGTAGTTACTATAGTTATAGTTATTTTTAAGCTTTATTCTTTTAACATTTTTATTAAAATTAAATGTGTTGATGCACCATTGTTAAAATCTTAAGGTATTCTGAAAGTAGGTCTACTCTGTCCTTTTCGAAGCAGAAAAAGTTCTCTAATGATCCTTTTAATGCTAAAAACTTTGTTGAAGTCTCCTTCTCAGGCGCAACCCTTATATATCTATAATTACACATATAATTCAAGTGATAGTCATAAGTCAGTGCATTATATATTTTGTATATTATACAATATATTATATGAAATATACACAATAAGATATATAAACTAGTGTCTATATATTATAATAGTATAATATATATTATATAATAAAATAATATAAATTATATGATACATACTATATTTTATATAGTATATAATATATTGTATACTATATAATATAGTATATATAGTATATAATACATTATATTTACACATAATATAATATAAATATTTATTTATATTTATATATATAAATATTTATTCAATTATATATAAAACACATATATAATACATAATATATATAATACATAATATAGATGATGGAATGTATTATATATAGTCATTGCAAACTGAATTTTTCCACTTAGAAGCTGCCTCTGTCTCTACAGAAAACAGTAAGCTATTTTTCTCACTTTCTGGATCTATACAAGCTGTCCAAACAAAATACCAAAAATCTTACTACAAAGGTGGAGAAACAGTCCTAGAGAAGATTTATTCCAATCACAATTTAGCCTACTGGGTTCTTGATGTGAATTTTTTTTAAGTATTTGTAAATTTGAAACTAATAAAACTAAAGTACATGCCAAGAATATGAACCCTGCAGCTGGTGAACATATAAAAATTGATAGCAATTCACATTTATTTTTATTTCAGTCAAGATCTGAGCACAGTCATTTCATTAATGTCTTTTCTAATATACCACAACATTAAATCCAACATGTGACATTTACTTGTTATGCATTAGTAAGGAGACACACTTTAACCAAGAATGTACAAAAATGTTATTTGAACTGTTCTGTCAAAGTTAATATTTTCAGTAAACTAGACATGGAATGAAAAATGCATCAAAAGTGAAGACTTAAGAGTGTGTGTGTTTGTACTCATTCCTCAATGTATTTTAGTGTATGGTTCCTAGAAACTTCCAAGATATAAATTTTCTCAAAAACGTGAGAACGTACTAAGTATCACACTAATAGCCATTAAAATTTTATGCTGAAACCAGCTTAATGTAGTAGTTTGCATAATTTATGCATGGAGAAGAGCTGATGAATAGAACCTGCAGTTTAAAAACATCTCACAGAATATTATTTATACAGTTAGTACTGTGCAGTAAATTAAACAAATAAACTGATTAACATGCCACAATATTAATTCAATCAAAGCAATTACAGTGATAGGTTTGTGTTTCTATTATTATATTTTTATTACTATATACAAGCTATTTCCATGCTTTTAATTTTAATATTTTGGTTGAGTGGTATTAATATGTCAAGATTAATTTTTATAGCTTAAATAAATGCAGCTTTAATTTTAAATATTCTGTTTGAAATACATTTCATTCCTGCATTGTTTGTTGAGATACATTTTCCTCCTTTTATGAATATGTATTGTTTTAAAACAAATTTTCACACAGAAGTGAAAGCATCTTTCAGAATAGTTCTCCAAAGGCACCCAGAAAATGATTCAATTAAAATGTTTCAAGCACAAACATTAAAAGCCATTTGTAAAGTAAAGGTGTAATTCTGTATGGATCATAATGACATAATTCTACCTTTTTTTCGACTTTAATTCAGTAAACCTATTTTAAATGAAATTATAAATTATTTAGATATGCATGAAAATGTTTCCATATATATGCCCATAAGCATCTGACCCTACTGTTAAATGTCAACTGGACACCCAATGTTGTTTTAGGATGTTCTTTCTCAAAGTGACAAATTGACAGTCAACTTGACAAACATACAAAGGAAGATTAGGAATGTAGTCTGTGTGATGGAAAATGGAAAACTAAACTAGTTCATGTCAGAGGACAAAGTATAATTCAGTTCTGAGGTAAATAGTTCCAAACACTAACAGATAAAAGAAGATTTACCAAGTTTTGTTGCTCCTTCCTTTCCTAGCATTAAAAAATCTTTTAGCATGCTACAAAAGCATGGACTTTGTAATTTTTATTTCAAGAGGCAAGCTTTTATCATTTTCTAGTCTGCAAATAAGTACTCATTTGTAGGTTTAAATATGTATAGGCAAGCATCTATTTTAAAAGGTGATTATCAATTCTCTTCCCTTTACATTATGTAACACACCAAAGACAAATGTATAGTAATTTAATGTAAGGTAACATCATCCTAATTAGAAATAAGAAGCAATATTAGAATCTAATATTAGAATCTTTCATTAAATCTTGATGGAACTGTTTTAAAAGTTTGTTTTTGTTTATTTGCTTTTTAGTAAACACCCTGATATACTAAGGATTGGTTGTATCAATGTTACAAAAAAAAAAAGAACATCTATTTCTTTCAAAAAATATAATAAATGACATATTTTTCTAACATGAAAAGTTCTAAAATATTGTACAATTTGTTTTACTATTTAGCATCATGAATAAACATATCATAAAGCTATCTAGGCTACACTAAAATATATATGTGAATGTTACTATTCCGACTAAATGTGTGGAGTAAAATTATTTAAAAAAACTGCTAGTAAAACTTTTAAAACTAAAGAAAGATGCCTTCAAAGCATAATTTGCTTAGTCTGATAGAAACATATCAATGACAGCTTATACTTTTATAGTTTTATTCTGTACTATACTCTCATTTAACTTGTTTTTATAAATTCACTGAATTTTCACAATAGCCTTATAAAATAGGCATGTCTAAAATAAAATCTGCATTTTAGACATGAAGAAACTGAGCACAAATAGTTGAAGTCACTCAGACCTACAGATGATATATAAAAAGTTGAAACCCAAGTAGTCTGATGCTAAGAAATAAGCTTTTAACTACTATCCCAATTCTCTGGGGCAAGATTATCCTTGGAATAAGTACAGCAGAGAAAATAAAGAAAAAAAACTGAAACACCTGACATAACCTTACATATTTTAGGTGCTTTTCCCAATGGATATTGATATTAATGTATTACAATAATATCTTTGCCAATCATGATTATATATGCCACACAAGAAGCTGGGAAATAAGTATATTTTGAGAGAACTTAAGCTGGTTGGTGTTTTTTTTAATATCATTCCAAAATTTACTGAGTTGTCACAAGAACAGAACATGTGGTAAAGAAGGGATTCTTTAGAAACAAAGCACATTCTCTGCATGGAATGAAATGTAATGTGAAGAACTGGCCATCTGGATAATTTTTTATTGGGACAAGCTGTAATTTATAAAACTGTGAGAAAGGAGAAGAAAATAGAGAAGAGATAGCCTTGACTTTCTGCCAGGAAAAGATTTTAAAGCTCCATCCTAGCATATTTTTAAATGAGAATGTACATATTTCATACCCACATCTACACACAGTAAAGTTGCAGCTACACAACTAACACTCTACCTAACACAGCTACACAGCATCCAAATAGTATCCGGTTTTAGTAGATGCTGGAAGTGGGAGGCAAGAGCTGATGCCATTTCATCCACCCACAAATATCTCTACTAATACTAACTGCCTCTGGGAAGCACTGTACTAGGTAGGCACTGCAGCAACTCAAAACTGGCAGAGATCCTACCTCAAGTGTCTCTGACAAGAGTCTCTTGCCTTTTAAAGTTTCAATTCTGAAAATTTTTACACAGCAGTGTATGTTGTAGTTTATTATTTATACAGTTTTAATTAGTTAGGTATACAGGTTTAATTAATATAACCATAACAATAGAAGTATATAATTAAACATCTAGTATGTAGGCAGGCATCATGATAAATGCAGATTACATTATATCCAACCTTACATATTAATTAGTCATGGAAGGAAATATTGCATAAAATTGTTTCTGCTGTTGCTGCTGTTAACTTCTTAATTTTGAATGAGGAGTGCACAAGGAGCAGTTTCTTAACATCAGAGTAGCTTCAATCAATGCCAAGGGTAGAGAGACCCAAGATTGAGAGACAAAACAGACCTAAGAGCAGGGCTGTGGAGGACATGACCTAGTGAGATGGGAGTATGAGATGCTTCACTAAGCAGTTCAATAGACCCCGATACAATAGATTCTTGAATTGGGAAAGCAAGGTGCACTTTCAAAGGTCACAAGATAGTCCTATAAACTCTGGTTGATTGTTGGGACAGGCCCTGCATGGCAGCATGAAGGTTTGGATGAAAGCAGAAAGTACCAGAGAACAAGCCAGTTCTGACAGACATTGTAGAAAAATTAGCAGTAGACAACTTACTAAATCCAGAAGTCGTTAAGGAAAATTCTGAGGTATAGGCTTAAGAATGTGATGATAAAGATCGGCAAGGCAAAGCTTGCTTTAGCGGCTAGGTATGAATGTATCTCGTTCCTAATATTTTAAACTGCAGCACTGACAATGTAATTCTGGACTTGTTCTGTACACGCGCAGAAACAGATAACTTCTCACAGTGAGATACTGGGCAGGAAGATGGATTTTGGGCTGCTGCTGATTGGATGCCTGTGGCTGAAGCTGAGAATGGCTGCATTTCCTGATTTCACCCAGGATGTAGTTGGCTGCTACGCAAATTTTGTGCATGTGTTTGATTTAATGCTGCATGGAAACCTCCAGAAAATCTGCTGGCTCTGGCCCCTTCACCAGTTTACTTTTGTCCAAGTGACAAATTCCTTAGCCACTAGATTAACCACTAAGTCTCACAAAGAATCTCAGAATGTGACAGTGGAAAGGATACGGGGTTGAATTGCTTTCTCCCATACTTTCCCTCACACAACATATTCTGAATTCCTCTTCTTCTTAGGTCTGGCAGACTCAGCCCTCCCTGTAGTACTTGCTATGCCAGACACAACAGGGGTGTTGTACGAGGTCCTTGTTCTACACCTGTGATAGGTTGGGAGACACCTCATAACAGCCTTAGGATGTGTGGTAATCTTCAGATAAGATGCCAGTGAAGTCTGGATGCGACCCCAGGGAGGAGTGTGGCACTGTGATTAAACACTACTCAAAAAGAAGGCCCGGCATGGTGGTGCATGCCTGTAAGCGGCAGCCTAGGAAGCCGCGGCCAGGGCCAGGGATGGTGGTTCGAGTCCTGCCGGGGGAACATAGCGAGACTTAGTTCCAAGAAAATACAGCTGGGCGTGGTGGTGCATGCCTGTAATCCCAGCTACCTGGGAAGCTGAGGTTGGTGATTGCTTGAGTCTGTGGTACCCCAGGCAACGTGAGCCTGCGATTCCACAGGCAAAAATAGTGAGACCTAGTATCAAAAACAAAACAACAAACAAACAAACAAAAACACTACTCAAAAAGGCAGAGTTTTCTGTTTTGTCTTTAAGTCTGTCAACTAGCATCTTTGCAAAAGCTGCTGACACAAAAACAATTTCGATAGCAATGTGCTATATATATCAGTTGTGTGTTCCACTGATCTATCTGTTCACATAAGCTGGCATTTTAACCTCTTAAGATGTGTTAGTTTTGCAATCTCAGAAAGTTGAAACTAGGCCCTGTTTTCATCAACATTGATTATATTCAGGTTCCTATATTTTTAGTGTGGTATACACACTGGATTTCACTTTGAGATCACTGATTGGGACTTCTTCTTCAGAATTACTTGCACAGAGTCTATCTCAGCGCACCTGAGGTTTTTCTATTACATGGGAGCAGGGTTCCATTCCTTTCCCCGAGCTTTCTGAGAAACATCCATGTTATCTTTTTCTTACGTTCCATGGACTGAGGCTATCAAGTGCTTGTGAGTCTATGCAAATGTGTGTTTGGAGAGACCTGAAGGTAAGGTTATTTGAAGAAAGGAAACTAGTGAAATTAAACCTGGATTTCTTTTAAGTCTAAAACACGAAATCACAATCTCAATACTGTACATTGGCTTCTCTTTGATAAATGCTCGATTTCTTTTGAGACCAATAGTGACACAATTTTTAAAGTAACACTTGACACCATATAATGAATTAACCCCACTTCACCCTCCTTTGGGTTTTCTTTGTAACAGCTCCTGTAGGACATTTACTCTGAAAATTTACTCTGCTCCTATTAAAAATTGGTTGATTCTCCACTGGTTCAATAAGCTTTAGCAGCTTGATAGTGAGACTCTTATAAAAAAAGCATTCTGCCATTTAGCTCCAGAATTTCTACTACACTTGTGTAAGATTTACTGATGCGGTATAGGTTCAAAAATTACTGGGGATTTTACTATCTTAGAACCTAACCAGGAGTTTAAATCTGTTTTCATTTCAGTTTTCAAAGTACAGACTGAAATTGATGTTTTAAAAAAGATAACAAAAATTATATGTAATTTATACACAATAAACTTTCTAGCACAGAGTGCTAGTAGAGAAATTAAAATGTTCTTCTGTTGTCACTGCAAACCTCAACATGTTTCTCTATTACTTTCTATTTTTTTTTTTAACTATATAGCAAGGATCGTGCAACTGTGTTGTGTTTGTAGATGGTATTAGTCATTGTCCTGACCATGGTCACCAGGCTTGCATCTCCACTTTTACAATCATCATTTCCAAATTCTTCAGTACCAATGATAGCCTGAAGGGAAATGGCCCTCAACCCCAGCATGATCTTGATTCTGCAACCTCAGATACCTGGCCTCCCACCATCAGGGTGCTCCTTTCCCAGCAGGTCCCCTTCCTGAGTGATTTATAAATATTATTCTAGAGGCTCTGTTGGGTTAAAATCCTTTGGAGAATCTGCTGGACATGTGACATTCCCTCTGAACCAAAGGTGCCTGTACAAACACATAGGCAAGGGCATACTGCCACTGAATTTCACTGACTTCACACACTCTGGAAGATAGTCAAGCATCCTAGAAAACACCTGGCTGAGAATATCTCAAGACAACTGCTGTTTTCCTGGCCTTTTTATTTTCCTTAAAATGGGAGCGATATTCACACTTTCTTAAACCACTGAAGAAGGGAGGAGGGCAAGCTGAGGGAAGTCATTTTCTCTCCTGGCAACCTGTTGCTGCCTGGTCCCTCAGTCTGCATGGAGACAAAGAGGCATGTGCAAGTGAGCCAGAGGGTGGGGAGGGGACAGTCCTCTGGCATCAGTGTATGTCTTATCAAGAGTGTTTTCACATGTGCAAAGAACTGATTCAAGAAAAGATGAGGATTAATTGCTCAGTAATCACTAAGTCCTTTGCAAGGTTATCCGTCTCTTTTTCCTTAGGAATCTCTAATCCACTTATGCCTGAGGTCCCTAGCAAGTTTCAAAATTTAATTTTCTTGTAATAAAGTAAATTATTTCTGAAATGTTATGTCAGCACATTAATGTGAGTCCACTGTGGTCTGTTACTATATTTCTATGGTGTGTGTGTGACGTGTGCATGTGGTATGGTATTTTGGTATGTGTGGTGTGATACAGTGCATGTAGTTTTGCATGTGTGCATATAGTGAGCAACATCATCAATAACAGCAACATACCTGTATCATTAACTGGTGGTTATTGTTTTTGAGAATAATAAAAGCACAGGAGACAAATGCAGCATGTGAGTTTATAGTAACAAATCATAGCTATAGAACAATGTGTTAACAGAGAGAAGAGGGACATGCTGGAAAGAAGTAGTCTTGTTTTCCAAATTTCTGTTATTCTTCATGTTCATCTCCAGATGCTCTCAGACTTTCAGACTATAGCCCCTTTCTTATTTTATCTCCTTGGTCCTTCTACTTCCTCTCCCCCTTTCTTTCCTTTTTGCTTCCTTGGTAATAAACAATAGCTAGAACAGAAACTGTTCATGCTCTTTGCAAGGAAAAGAAAACCAAGAATGATCATGACGAGAATAAAATGCAGTGGAAGAAGTAGAAGTAAAAACGCAGATAAAGACGGCAGCAAAGAAGAAACAAAAAGGTGAGTAAGGTGCAAAAGGATAAAAGTTTCTTTTGGTATTAATTAAAATACTCTAAAACTGGAATGATAGTTGCAAAACTCAACTAAACTTACACATTAAATGTGTTAATTGCACGGGATATGAATTCTATCTCAGTAAAGCACTTATATTTAACAAAAAAATGAACCGGGATTAGAAGAACACGAATATACTACATATTCATAATATACTAATATTTCAACATATATTAATCCCTGGGCCAACTTTCTACACAGCAAAGTGGCTCTGGAAGAATGCTCCTTTAGGTCACAGTATCACTGCACAGAGGTTCCACAGCAGAAAAGATGAAGCTGAAAAATGCAGAGAACAGAAGACAAAATCCAGCCTGCTGCAAGGGTCATCTGATTTCATTCCTTTAGTGCATAGACTGATGTGTATCTTGTCTCCAGAGCTCCTGGACACATTTTGTTGACTAGGGAAAATTAATTATAGCTAACTAGTAGGCACCCCTACTTGCTTAGTAATGTTAAAACTTAAATTTTTAACTACTATAACAAAGACACATACACACAGATCACTAGTACATAGACTCATGTCACTGTAAAAAGCCTTGTTCTGTCTCTACATTTCTAAACTTACTCTTAAAAAAGAACAGAACCTAATCTGAAATACTTTGATAACTGAGGACCTGTTCTTTTCTCTGTAGGTAGGGTACCTTCCAATAAATGTCTCTCTTGCTTCTTCTGCTTTTTCACTTGACAAAACTGAATGCTCATGACCTCACAGGAGTTAGATTGAGCGTAGTGCCTGTAAATAAGCACATGATCCTGAAAGTAAGCATGCGATCCTTGGCTGCACATAAGCTTTCTCTGCTCATGTCCAAGTACCTGCTTTGTTCTGCACAGACAGGAATGCTACAGAGCTCATTTTCAATAAGCAAGGGATATCTGCATTTTGAAATCTCTATTCCATATGACTTCTAAATCAAATTGAGAAAAACTCCACCTCCCACCCCCCAATCATGACTAGTACTTATGACACAATGTTTCTGGAATTGTCCATGCTAGGTTTTGAACATGTGAACCCTCCCCTTTAAGCCATGTTGAAATCCTAGATGTGAGTTACATTTCACATACAGCAGGTACAGATCTCATTATCTGAAACTTTACTGAAAATACAATATATCTAGGATGTCATAGGTGTATTTATGGAAAAAAAATGACTATAGAGAGGAAGCCTCTTCTCAATGGGATTCAAATTTAAATTAATGAGAAGTAATCTTACAGATGCACGATGGATAAAATATCTCCTTTTTGGATTTTCGTACATTTAGCAGTAATCAAGTTATATAGCAAATTAGGGGAAGAAACTGCTGCTGCGATGTCTGGGAATGCACATGGAAAATGATGGATTTTTCCATTAGTGTTAATGAACTGTGCCTGGTTAACTCCCCAGCACATCAGAGAACAGAGACAAAATCATCTGTTTTTCATGTTTAATTCAATTTGTTTGTATACTGCATCTTTCACTCAGTGTTTCCCAAAACGCAATCTCCGGAAAGATAAAATCACGAGAAAATTCAGAATGGGACATTCTGGTAACAAAACAAAGAAGTGGACCAGAGTCTTTGGAGATGTAAAAATTACTCTCTAGTTTGGGACACGGCTGATTAGTTTTATGGGCTCACATTCATAACTAATATAAACTCTTTCTCTGTGTTTAGAAACCATGATAGAAGAGAATAAAGACTCAAATTACTTTCAAAATAGTTCCAAAAAGCTATACTGAGGAGCCCTAAAAAACAATAATGCTTTGTTGCATTTCCGGCAAAATGACAACACACGTAATCGGAGCAATGTGTAAAAAAAAAAAAGGCAAACCGAAAACAAGGAGTAACAACTTGTATTTATATAACACTTCAGTTCCAAAATGCTGAAAGAAGTACAAATAAACATTTGAGAGTGGCTCCCATAGAATCTTTGCATTGCTTAAATTGTTGTATTTCTTTATTTTGTAATTTAGACAATATGAATAAAAAGGACTACTCAAAGATAATCACTGATTTACCTGTTTCAAGAACATAAACCACTGTCTTCCTCTGCATTATTCTGGGGGGTTTCCTTCATGTCTTACTAATAATCAATAACTCAAGGAGAATTTGAATTTTCTCTCATAATTATTTTTTTTCAAAAACTAGATATTTAAATCCAAGGTAACAGTGTGAAACAAAATGTTTTTCACATTGCTTCAGTGTATACTTATACAAAGTGTGGAGGATATTACCAACAATAATACATCTTCAACATCTGTAATATCCATAGTCTAACTACTGGGAGAGTATGTTCAACTTCAAATGGGAATAGCTTCTTCCTTTTCAGCTTTTTCCTGACTTCCAAAAATATTAATGAGCGCCTAACATACTCCAAAACTTATTCTAAGCATTGGAATAAGTGCAAAGAACAACATATACATACACACACAGATATAGATAGGTAGGTAGACAGACAGACAGATGATAGATAGACAGACAGACAGAATGAATTATGTATTTCTGATGCATGTAGACAAAGGAAGGCAGAGTATGGCTGTGAGATGATCTGAAGGAGGTGAGGGAACGACTGCTGCCTTCCCTCTGCCAAGAAACTACCTTTTCATCCCACTGTTCCACATGGAATACCCCACTCACATTATAGTGTGAATATCACTTCCTCTGGGAAACTTTCTGCAACTGTTCTACTTCAAATTAATATATCTTTCTCTTACTCTCTATTGAGACCACAAGTACTTATCTGTCCCTAGTCTAAGATACTCACCATTTTCTGTTTTATATTAAATCATTTCTACTCATATATTTCACATATTTTCAACCTTCCTAGACAATAAGTTCCTGGAACATTTGTAAACTCTATTTATCATTTTGTGTAGTTTCTGTCATAATAGCGCCTTGCTTACAGCAATGTATGAACAACTCTTTCTGGAACTGTCCATGCTAGAGTCTGAATGTTTGAACCTTACCCCCCAATTCATGCTGAAATCCTAGCCCCCAAAATAATGGTATTAAAGGATGGTGCCTTTGTGAGGTGGAGCCATGAGAATAGAGTCACATGATTGGGACCAGCATTCTTACAGACTACTAGTAAGGTTCCAAGCACTGGTTTTGAACCAAGAAGAAGGCCCTCACCAGAACACAACCAGGATGGCCCCTTGGTTTTAGACTTCTAGCCATCAGAACTGTGAAAGAATACATTTCTGTTGCTTGCATGCCACCTAGTCTGTGGGATTTTGCTACACCAGTTCCACTAGACTTAGATAGCCAAGAATACCATTGAAACAAAATTGAATTCTCAGTATCATTTATTCGACAATACTGACTATTTGACTTATTTGGAAGCATTTCTCCATTGGTGATTATTTTCATTTTAAAAGCTTATTAAAATTTGTGAAAACACCATATTACTTTCCATCACACTCCTGCCAGGGGCTTGAAGGGATGAACAATACACAGTATTGGCCTCTAAGATCACACTGTTCAGCAGTGACTAGAGCACAAGGGTCAATGGTGGAGGGCCATGGGAGCTTCAGTGATGGGCATGCTTTGATGATCCAAGGAGGGGATTCTCATATTAACAAGACACTAGCACAGATGTAGAAAATGGCAATTCAATAGTAATAATTATTCCAAAAAGATAAAAAGTGTTAAGTATTTATTTGGAGGACATCCTAAATATAGGTAAATGAATACACTGGGTATCCAGTAAGGCTGGTAGTTTCAGTAACAACATCTTTCCTTCAAAAGTCTCCTCTACAAAGCTGATTTCTGGAGTGGCATATAACCAGCCTATCTGAATTTCCATCAGTTACTAACAGTATTAATTATACAAATTCATAGATGATGGAAGAGAGAGCATTGGTTTCTTTTACCACCAGCTGCTAACTTGATTTTTCAGAAATATGATGGTTAGGGCTACTGTGCTGAAATCCTTAGCACTCCGATCTGAGAACAAGACTTAGGAATCATTTGAAGTTACTGCCTAATGAACCATGATTAGCTCAGTGAAGGGCATGAAAATAACTGGGCAAATGCAGATGGCATACAAACGTGGTGTTCAGTCCCGTGGATTTTCCTTCTGCCCAGGACATAACATCAGCTTGCTACTTAACCAAACATGGCTCTTAGTTCTTTGTTAAAAGTTGTTTTTAGTGTTTGTGAATTACCAGCAAGTAATTCTTAGAAAAATGAGTGGGGAGCTGGAATGGAAGAAAGAGGCAAGGTGTCAGGCTTGTATATACTGTGTATCACTGTTCAGGAAATACTCAGTTGTGGTACACACTATTTTATTCTTCCTAAAATTTTATCATCTAGTTTATAATCTAGTTTAAATAGCATAGAAACAGGCCAAATATCATTTGACAAGACTCCATGCTTCCTTCATGGTGTATGTGTCCCAGGCTTAATTCCAGAATAAAATGATGTTTTTTTCATTAAATATAAATTATACTGGGAAGAATTTAAGGTCAGCTTTCATTATCCTGATATTTTTCTCTGCAAGACCTATCATGTCTTAGAAGGAAAAGTCATTTCTCTACTTCACCCAAAGTCAAGTATAGAGGAAGCAAAAACAGTAACAGCTGGGTAATGTACTCCAGAACATAGGTTGAAAGCAAAGCCTCTCATTTCAGGGAAATCTAAACATTTTACTGGGTCTTGTTTGTTCATTTCTAATCTATGATAGAAACATGCAAAGCAGATTAAAAACTAATATGAGAGCTGTGGATTGTGAACCTCCAGTGAGGGCTTAAAATAGCATGATGACCCCCATTAGCTGCAGGATGGAGGCCTCCTGGTAGGTAAACTCCGGTATCTGGTCAGGGCACTGAGCTGGCCAAGGAGCACAAGGTTTGAAGTTACTGTCTCATGTCATACTGTTTCTAGGTCTACCAAAGATCAAAGGTCAACTGGTAGAAACTTGAGTAATAGTGGCTAGGACTTCTACTTCAATAACAAGGCAATCTGCTTTTTGCGAACACTTTTTTAAATGGAAGTAGAACCCACACCCACAGTGCCCAGATTAAAAACTGTTTTCATAAACTGAACATAGTCCTGTTGCAAGTACAGATCAAGAACCATATTGCATCAGAAGCTGCTCCATCTCCCTCTTCCAATTACTCATCTGAAGATACCCAGTCCTTAATTTCTACATAGGAGATAAACTCTGCCTATATTGTAGTGGGACTATTTATTGTTTACTATCTGTGCGTGCCTCTTTTTAATCCATGTCCCATTTGTGAACTTCATCCATGCATGTAGGCTTTCTACTCATTCTCATTGCTGTATTGCATCCACCAAGTGAACTTGTCATGAAATCTCCATTTGTTGATGGGCATTTGAGTAGACTGAAGTTAGGGCTATTATAAATGATGCTAACCTGAATATTCAGATATGTGTCATTCAGGGAATATAGGCACACATTTCTGTTGGGGATATACTAGGAATGGAATTGCCTTAACTTCTGAAATTAATTTTGGTATTCACTACATAATTGATACCTTACAACATTTTATAAAACGCCACTAAGATCAAATTCCATTTATCATATGCAGAATTACCTTTTCTGCATTTATACTTGAAGTTTCTTCAGTATGTATAAGACAGCAGTATCATTGTGATTATGTCTATTTGAGTAATCAGCACTATCATTTGCAGATACATGGCACCACATTATTTACTTTGGATTATTACTCTGATTTTCTTAATGTAATTCTAACCCACCCTTATCTTCCCCACTGTTATCACTAAGGGAATTTGGCAAATTCAGTAATAATAGCTAGTTCTTACACAGAGGCAGGGCACCTCTTCCATCTGGCTCTACATAAAGTCAAGCAAATGAATACTAAATCTGACATATGTAGGTACTGAATTACAGTAACAGAAATTGGAGTATGCTGCTGTATTCATTATATCATCAAAATGAATATAACTGAGACAAAGGGATAATTGAAATCATCTTACCTAGCTGAGTACTTTCATAACTACAGCTTTAATGTTAGATTTTTTAATTTATGATTCTTATCGATATTTTATGCCTTACAAGAATAGCTTTTAACATCTCTACATACCAAAGTAGAGGCAGAGTCTATGTTTTTCATTTTGCAAAACAAATTATGAGTACCAATTATAACTGTTTTATAAGAATCTCTCCCCCCCCCCTACATTTTAGAGCTTGGAATAAAAAGGTTAACTCTAAAAGGAATCCTTATGATCATTATGTATTTCCTTTACTCCAAATGTGAAAACTTCTCTTAGCAGTATCTTTAACAACTGACCGCATAGATACAGTAGTTTATATGTAACCTAATTTCCTTTCTAACTCTTAAGTACTGCTAATAAACAAATTAAGGGACATACTTTCAACTTCTATTGCAGTTCAGCAAATGTTTCTTGGAATAGGTGAAGGAGTTAAAGAGTTTAAATTTGGTTATAAGCTGTGCCATGCTGATTAGAAATCTGCTCAAAGTATAATATTTTTATTTATAAAATAGGGAAAATAGTTACATATTATATTAAATATATTAAAAACAGTAAATGTAGGAACAATACTAAACTAATATAACAGTAAATTTAATAATGTAATATTTAATATATCATATTATAATAAATAATAAATTTAAATAACATAATACATAATAACATATAATAAAAACAAATAAAATATTTGATATATTATATCAAATAATATAATAAAGTAGATGATATAATTTAAATAATATAAAAAACTAAATTCTATATTAAATAGGATAGTACACATGTAAATAGCTATAATGGTGTAAGTAGTATATAAGTATTATTTTGATTTCTGCTACTGGTTTGTATAATACACTCTTTCCAAAGAAAAAGGGCAGCATTCATTTTGTTAGGGGGCTGTGGTGCTTCATTAAAATAGCAGCTATTGTTCATTGGTAGGTGGGGATTTAGAGAAGGGATGTTAAGCCTTCTCTCTAAAATAGAGGATTAAAAGATTAGGGAGGGGATGGAGAAAAACACATGGAAAGGAGAAAGAAGACAGAGAAAAAGGAAGGGGTAGAGAACAAAGGAGGAGGGAGGCTGGAGGTCTCACAGCTGCCATTGCTATATGGGGGCAGGGCAGCAGGACAGGGAAGAGAGCCAAGCTGTGGGCTTTCATCCCCAGTACAGGCCAGTGAGGAGCCTGGGAAAGCACGTTGTTGTGACCTAGGTGAGTTGTCTTGGAAATGTGGTACTTGAAAACTTGGTTTAATTTTGAAGATGCAAAGCTTGGAAGTCTTTTGGAAAAGTGAAGAGAGTGTGCTGTGTTGCCGTTTTCAACGTGAGACGTCTGAAGTGCTTACTATTAAAATAGCAAAGTGCTTACTATTAAAACATACATGCAAGCAATTTCTCCAGTAGTCAGTGGGAAAGGGTAAAGAACTGAAAATGATGAGGAAAAAAAGACAAGGAACATGAGGGAAAGAAGCGCAGAATCCAAAGTTATTTAATAGAATTGTTGGAGAGAAGATGACAGGGAGAATACAAACAAACCTCTTAAAAACTATGAGGAGAAAAAAAAATGACTTGATAATAAAGAGGATTTTGTCCTAAGAGTTGAGAGAATGTAGTATTGCAGATAAACTCAATGAAAAGAAAACTGCTCTAGACATAAATAGGGGGATTTTATATTGGGTAATTACATGTAAAGCAATTTTATGGAAAACCTTAATAAAAGGAGTGCAGGCTACCTTTGAAGGATGATCAGGCAGACAAGCATTAGATTTTGTAACATCACAGTAAAAACCAGAAGTTGGTATGAAGTAACATTAACAGAACTCTAAAAAAAAAGGAAGTGACTTAAAAGCACTAATTGGTGATACACAAAAATTTGATCAACTTGTCTGATCCTAGCTAGCTATAGAAAAATGTGTATCTATAAATATATGAGATTAAGCCCAGAAAATGAAAAAAATTAAGATCATATAATTTATAATTGGAGTATGAGTTGAGTATTTGTCTTTGAGCAGTATGCTATATTTTTCCAATTTCAATATTGACCACAGACTGATTTTATAACTAAATGGTACTGATTTTAAAATAATATACATGCTAATATTTCTAATTTTGAACAGATATTCTTTATTTATATTTTTACTTTAAAAGATATTTCAAATGACCAGGTATCATCATTTTGGTTTTACTGATCACTATAGTCTATACTCATATAGAAATAAATCAAAGTCAACCTGCTTTTACCATAGTAAGCGTATAGTTTCCATAGCCTTGGCAATTCATATAATTAGGTATTTTGGTTTAATAAAACCCTTTTAATGTGTCAAAATCTTTGGGAAAAATGCTCTAGCTAGTTATAGAACTAAGCATTCCCTGTGATATCTTTTTCTTTAAAGAAAAAAATAATATGATTTATACATAATTATTTGCGAGCACAGTAAAATCACACATATACATTAACCTTCAAGAATTTTATAGTAACAGATAGACATGATTTAAAGACCCAAGGCTGATTTTCAGTTTCTTTACCAATCCTTTTACTAAATTGGGTAATTAATCATGTCATTTGAGAATTAAAAGTGTTATCTAAAGTCAGACACTCATTTCCCTTTTACTTATTAAAGTAAAAATGCATCTGTGAGTTTATTTTTAAAATTCTTCCCAGTTCGATTTGACTCTCTGATAATAATAAGTCAAAGAAAATGAGAAGTAACAAAGAAATCAAATAAATGTGAACACATGTCACTAAAATGCTTCCTTGACATGATAAAAGTTTTAACTGAAGGTGACAATAGATTAAGAGTACTATGCATGTAAAATTAAAAACATGCCTTTGAGAATTCTCTTGCACACATCATTCTTTATTTCATAAAATTTGCAGAGCAAAGGTAAATAAAAAATCATACTACAAAATCTTTTCTGTGTACATCAAGAAAAAAGGTGGCATTATGATGAGGTAAAACAGCTATAGAAAGTTAGAAATAAAATTGTACTTATCAACTGAATTATTAATTGGGTCATAAATGTTGGAGTAGCATCCACCATTAACACAGCTGATGTTAGTGCATTGGTAGTAACAATGGAAAGAAAGAATGCAGGTGGGGACTAGGAGATACTTTCATTTTGAAAGTGGGTGACCTGAAGGGACTTTTTGCCTTGACTTAAACCTCTCTCTCTCTCTCTCTCTCTCTCCCTCTCCCTCTCCCTCTTTCTCTCTCTCAGAAGTAGGCTCCAGAACAGGTCATTCACCTTTAACCTTTAACTTAACCTTCAACACCTCTGCCTGCTTCTCTCTACAAAACAGGATACAAGCAGGCCATTAACATTTTCACTGTACCTGTCTACTATTGATATGCAAACATCAGCTACCAGTTTCTCTCTGCTTTCTTTCCCTCTTTCAGACCTAAAAAGAAAAACTTTAAAACACAGTTTAAACTCTCCACTGTGGGTTCTTACCACCATCCCCCCAGCCTTCTCAACCAAAATACTAAACCAATGCAAGACTATCGGTGCAGACTAATTTATTTCTAACAAAGTGACTTTCTAATTACTACAAAAGAAAACATGTAAGACTCAGATTACTTTAACATTGTCCAAAAGCTTTCTCAGCATTGTCCAAAGTCCTTTCCCTAGATTGCCCAAAAATCCTCAGTCTCTCAGTCCTAATCATCTCACCAAAATCACCCAGTCAGAGTCCATCTCCAGATGCTTGAAGGCATGTTCCTTTGGCTGCTCCCTTGGCTTGCTCCTCCTTGTCTTCCACCCTGTGTTCCCCTTGTCACCTTCAGGTAACAGGAACTTCATGGTACCGGACCCAGCCAAGTTCACTTTCTTTTCAGGCCTAACTTTTGCATGGCCTCTTCCAGACACGAGTGAAACTCAAATCTGCAAACTTCTTAACTGCATCTAGCACACATGGTGCCAGCCTGGGTCAGCCAAGGGTTGCAGGCCCCCGGTGGCCACATGGCCAAGCTCACATGGCTCACATCTTTACAAGATGGCCGATTCCCATCTCTCCTCCATTGAACCTCTCTCTCTATCCGATCTCCATGTTGGAATCCTTCTCTTTGTTTGCACACCCTTTATATATCCTGATTTCCCCCCCTTCCAGGAAACCTGTTTCACCTTGACCATTTCACTTCTTTCTCCCCCTGCATCTCCCTGAAGGGAAATTCCAACTAAGGTCATTCTCACATTTTAGCATCTGTCCTTGAAATCTGCAGTCTTAAAACAGGAGACAATGGGGGAGGGGGGTAGCACACCTTATCAAGTTTGCTTTTAGTACTATAAATTTCAAGAAGGACTTGGCAATATTATGAAGATTTGTCTTTCTGACTTGATTGTTTCAAGGCCCAGGTGAAAAAAGCTTAGGGTGACTATGCCAGGATGTGGTTGATGGCCCTTTATTAGAATTCATAGCTTTAGTTCAGAAGGATAGAAGGGGAGGAGAAATGAAAAACAAAGCTTTTGTGGTGTGAGGTGATTGACAATGGTCTCCCTTGGAAAAGGAAGAGAGAAACAGGGAGAAGGATTATATCTATATCTCTATCTAGGTAGATATAGATATAGATATATATACCTGTGTGAAGAAAGGTGGGGTTTGGCCATTTTGGGAAGCTGCAGGCAGAGAGAAAAAGTCAGACCCTGGCCCATGAGCATGAGCCCAGGTTAGTGAGAAACTTGTGATTTTTGAAGGTGACCATAGGGTTGATCTGAGGAAAGCAGTACTGGGCTGCAGCAGTACAGAAAAGCAGAGAGGCTATGAGGTTTTACTGTGAACAGGTAATGGTCTGAGGCAACTGAACTCATGAGCCTTAGCATGCATAAACTGTGATGGTGTGTGCAGCAGGAGTCTAGAATTTGGAAATTTGAACTTTGTGTTGGAGCTTGTTTTATCAGTTTTGATAGGGTGTGTTATAAAGTTAAAGGGAATTGCTAATGTAAATGGCTTTGTGGAGAGAAGCAGGCCTGTATGTGTTTAAGTCAAGGCAAAAAGTCTTCTTTGGGTCGCCCTGTTTTAGTTTGATTCAGATATGTTTGGAGAGGCCATGAGCACGGCTTCAGTAAATGGATCTGGTGTTGGTTCCATTTTTATCTTGGAGCTTTTCTCCTGCCTAAAGTTGAGATGGACGCTGAAAGAAAAGAACACTGCACCTTGGGCCATGTGTTTGGAGGAAGCCGAAACAGATGCCAGAGGAGGAAAGAGGACTGTCCTGCTTTTGGAACAGGTGTTTGTGAACTCAGATTAATTGAACAAGTGGTGAGGTGGCCAGGGACTACAGGACCGTTTAGGACATGTGGTGGGTGTAACTGGGTTTTTCATTTTTATTTTGTAGCACATGTAATGGGGTAATCAGGGTTTTAATGATGATTTTGTAGTATATATTTAGGTAATCACTTGCTCACTTGCTTACTTGGTAATAAATAGTGTGATCACTTTAAGAGTTTGGTCTGGCTTTGGAATTATCTAGCAAGGAGTGAGCCAGAGAACTCTGGAGGGGGCTGGCAAGAGACTTGTCTAGGAATAAGATTTTTTTTTTTTCTTTAGTTTGGAATGGAAAAAGCCCTGGGGCAAGCAGCAGGTATATGAATGGGGGGGAGGGGGGAAGCTTAAGGGTTAATAAAGGCTTTTGGTCCTTTGCATCAGATTAAAAGGTAAAAGTTTCTTTGGTTTAGGGAAGCTGGTAAAAAGAATCTTAGTAAAAGAGCCTTGCCTTACCCTCCACCCCCCCCCCAACTCTGCCGAGGTAACATAAATAAAATTTAAAAAATATGACAGAGAAAGCTGAAAGGTCAGATTGGGGGTGCTGAGAGTCTCCATGAAAGGTCAGATTGGGGATGCTGGGAGTCTTCAACCTTAAAAGGATTATGAATACCACCCAACCCAAGTCTTACCCTCAGGCTGCAGCTGAGACTGTCTTCAGTCTCATTTACCTTGACCAGCAAATGACCTTGTAGTTCTGCTAACCTTGCCCCTCACACTAGCAAAACCAACCCCCCATGTCCCTGCTCCTATAAAAACAAACACCAACTTCACATGGACATGATTTCACTAACCCACCATAATGGATTAGTGGACCTTGCCCAAGAGCTCACAGCAATAAACTCTTCTTAATTCTCTTTGGCCTGACTCCTATTTCTCTCTTTCCTCACTGCCATTCTTTCATATTTCCCCACTATTTTCTCATATCCCTAACTCCTGTTCCCTCCTTCTTCACTGTCCTTTCAAAAAGTATTTGGAAAATGAAATTGATAATCTGTCTTGATAGTAAATTCTTCTCCCTACTAAAAAAAGAACACATGTCATTGATCAAAATGCTATTTGAACCCAGGAAGCAGCGCAAACATACCTCTGTGAGAGATAATTTGCCAAATACAAGCCTGAATCTAGTTGACTGAAATAGAAACAGTGAGTCATTAATATCAGGAATACAACTACTCTTAATTAGGAGAGGTTTCTGGCTCTAAACTGTCATAATTCAAAAACTCAATTTCCTCCCTTCTGAAGAGATTCAAATATGGGTGCACATTGTTTTTGTTTTTTGTTTTTTTTTTGGTTTTTATTTATACGGAAATCTAATATAAAATCAGTTTCACTTATTAATCTATAGGATTAGCAGAGTTGATAGTTCCTTGTATTTTATATTTGTATTCTGAGAAGAATGACTTTTGGGCAAAAGAGTTCTCTGCATACAACATGGAGCCTGTGAGGATGGTTTTGATAGCAGAAGCACCTAACTCCCCTCCCAGGCCACCCTCCCCCCCACCATTAACAGTTGATACATACATTTGACAAAAAGCTAGCTATGACTATAGACTTACACATGTCACAGAGAGCTGGGTAGTACTTTGATTTGCATACCTGCCTGAAAGGACTTCCTCCCCTCTGCTCCTCCAGGAATCCTTGGTGGGAAGACTTGGAAAGAAAGGTATAAAGAGGCTTGAAGACAAAAGATGGGGCTCATTCAGCCATTTGGGGAGGAAAGATGGAAATCAGGCCATGAGGCCTGAGGGGTCTTTTGCCTGGGCTGGTAACTTGTGGCTTTTAGTAAGCATAAGCTGAGTATGCCTGCTGAAAGCTAAAGAGGTTGGAGATTTGAACTCTGTGTTGGATTTTGTCTTACTGAGTTTGATTCAGGTGTTTCTGGAGAGGCCATGTGAGCTAGGCCCGAATAAATGAACTTTGTTGGCTCCTCAATTTCGGAGTTTCTTTTCAACTGCCTATAGTGAGGAGGATACTACATCAAGGTGAAGAAAGCATCATGCCTTTGAGCACCTGCTTGGAAAAGTTGGAACATGCCAAAGAAGGATGCTGGCATTTTGAAGCACATATTGCAGATGGAATTTGATTGATAGAACATTTAGTGAGGAGAAACAGGGATTAAGACTCAGGGTTTTGGACAATGTTGGGGAAGGCTTTGATTATGTTGGGATAATTGTGTTTTTTTTTTTTTCCTTTTAATTTTTCTTTCTGTAGTTAATTAGGAATTTACTTTGTTTAGTAATAAATTAGCCTGCACTCTAAGAGTTTTGTTTTGGCTTGGAAAATATAATAAAAGACTGGGGGTGGCAGAAAGAACCTGCAATATTAGATGTTTTTAGGCTGCAAGAGCTGCAAAGGACAAATTGAGGCAAGTTAGTAAGGTTTAAAATGCAGTTTGTGAGGGTTTTTTTTTTTTTTCTGCTCTGGGAGAGAGAGGGAGCCAAGGAAAGCTGTTGATAAGCAGCAGGGAACCTTGCATAACAAAAAGTAAGCAGTTAAGGAAAATACAAGGTGTTGAGCTTTGAGTCTGCTTCTTAGGGAGAAGCTAGAAAAAGGATTTTTGAGTTATTAGTAATAGTTTAAAAAGTCTCTTCTCTTTTCACCCAATAACAATTTGTTAGTGTGCCAATTGGACAGGATTAGGGTCCCCAGAAACCTCTACATTCTGTTTATACAATGTCTTAACTATCTTGAAGAAATATTTTTCAACTGGAATTCTACCTACAATTAAGCCACTCTGGTTGAAGACAAAAGGTATTTTAGATAAAAAGAAATAATTACTTCTCTCAAATCCTATCCCAAAGAACTGAGAGGAAATAAAAGAGGGAGAAGAGGACTGGAAAGTGGCTGAATGGGGGGCAAGAGGAATTCCAAAAGGGCAGATAAATCTGGGAAGATGCCTACTCAGTTCTCCTCTAGAGAAACCCATTTAGATGGAAGGGGCAGGAATCAGGTTGTATGATCACTCTCTACAGGGCTGTGTTGATGAATAGACACCTGACTTTTCAAATTGCAGCTAAGATCTTTAAAGGCAAAAAAACATTACTAAGCAAAAGGCATCTAATTAATTTAATCAGAGGCTGGAGTGGGTAGAGGAAGGGAGGGGCAAAAGAATGGTTTCCTAGGTTGCATTGAGATGATGCCACCAGAAATATTTGCCCAAAACCCACCCAGACTCAGGAGGCCAGTGGAGGAAATGTTACCCTCAAAGAGAAGAAACTACTTCAAAGATTGATAGGAGATGGGTCTGTTGAAGAAATTTCCCAGAGGGATTCCCAGGCCTCATGTAAAAGGAGTACCAATGATTTCCTTACAATGGAAATCCTTACAATGGAAGTCAGTATATCAGAAGAGACTCCTTAAAAGATATGCCTTCCCATTCTTTCAGGGAGCTATGGTTTTCAGAACCCTGTAGGAATCAATCCAAGATGCCCAACTATGTTAGCATATTACTATTTATTGTAGCATTGATAGGGTGCGCCCCCCCCCCCATTGTCTCCTGTTTAAGATTGCAGATTTCAAGGACAGGTAATGTTAAAATGGGGGAATGACCTTAGCTGGAATTTCCCTTCAGGGGGATGCAGGGGGAAGAAAGAAGTGAAATAGTCTAGGTGAAACAGATTTCCTGGAAGGCGGGAAATCAGGGTATATAAAGGGTGTGCAAA
>PVHY01020503.1:0-25704 GCA_004024945.1 Uropsilus gracilis | reverse complement strand
AACCAACTGGGAGAAAATTTTTGCCCTGCAGACAAGTGACAAGGGTCTGATAACAAAGATCCACAAAGAGCTCCTACAGCTCAACAAAAACAAAGCAAAAAACCCACTCAAAAAATGGGGAGAAGAACTAAAAAGACACTTCACCAAAGAGGAGATACAGATGGCTAATAGACATATGAAAAAATGCTCCACTTCACTAGTAATCAGGGAAATGCAAATTAAAACCACACTGAGATACCATCTTACACCAGTAAGAATGGCCCACATAAATAAAGCAGACAACAACAAATGTTGTTGCGGATGTGGAGAAAAAGGAACTCTCTTATACTGCTGGTGGGAGTGCAAACTGGCCCAGCCACTATGGAAGACAGTGTGGAGGAGCCTCAAACAATTGAAAGTGGACTTACCATTCGACCCAGCAATCCCACTACTAGGAATCTACCCACAGGACATGAAGACATTAATTCAAAAGGACACATGTACGCACATGTTCATTGCAGCCCTATTCACAGTTGCAAAGAACTGGAAACAAACCAAATGCCCCCAAATAGATGATTGGCTAAAAAAAAGTGGTACATAAACACGATGGAATACTACGCATCCATCAAAGAGGACAAACACATGTCATTTGCAGCAACCTGGATGGAACTAGAGGGACTCATATTGGCAGAAATAGTCAAAAAGAAAAAGAGAAGTACAGGATGGTCTCGCTTATATGATGGATATAGGGAAAAACAAACAAACAAACAAACAAACAAACAAATAAAAAATGAAAACAACCAATGGGACTGAACCATGGAGCGAGAGAGGAGGAGGGGGAAGAAGGCGGGGGAGGTGAACAACAGGCCAAACAACCAACAACTGAACATCAACTTAACCAACCAACAATTTGCAGAAAAATAAGAGAAGGAGTGACTGAAGGGGGGATACAAAAGGGGGATATATGAGGGAGGAGGAGGGATTAATTAATACACAATTGTGACAAATCAATAAAAAAAACAGAAAAAATGAACAGGTGGGACAAGAGAAAACATATAACATGATGTATGTAAAGAAGCAGATTTAAATAAATATATTTAAAAACAAAAAACAAACAAACAAAAAAAGATTCAGTTCCTGTCTCTGCTTTATTGACATTGGGTGGTGAAAGGTACCCAGAACTCCTCCACTTCAGAATCAGCAGGAGGAATAAGTGACAGGGACTCTGGGGTGAAAGTGTCATGCCAAGAACTGAAAGATATTTGGTATGTTTCCAGGGGCCCACCCTGGTCCTGGGAACCAGAAGCTACAGCCTGGGGATCTGCTTCTCTCTGAACCAAAGTTTCTGGTTATTAATGGGGAGGAACATTCATGTCTATGTGTTTGTGGGGAAACAATTCAGTCACAGAACCTGAGCCTGGATGGGGCTCCCTTTGGTGTGCACAGTTCTGTCCCTTTGATAGGCCAAGGGTTCTCTGTCCTCTGTGTTTAACCCTGTGACTGCCAAGGGCGCTGGGCTCTCTCCTGTTCTATGCAGCCAGAGGGGAGGAAGGGCTGTGCTGGGACTCAGACTGATGTAAGCTGGATACTGAGCATCCTTGGGGAGAAAGGAGGTGAAGAAGATGCCCTGTAATGAGCCCTGGTATCAGGCTGGGGGCAGGATGAGAGTGAAGGAGAGAAGAGGAGGCTCCGGAGTTGCCCTGTATCTAAGATTTCATCTTCTGTCCCCACAATCTCTCTCCAGCCCCCTGAGAAAAACACCCTGGAAAATGCAAAGCAAATAATTTTTTCTTTCACTCCAAGTTCCTTTTTCAGTCTCTTTAAAAATTAAAATAACGTTGATTCACAATACTGTGTATGATTTTACCATGTTACCACCACTTCCCTCACCCCTGTCAAAGCACCCACAGTCCTTCACCACAACCCTTTGTACCCCCTCCACACTCTATTCTCCACCTCCACACCTAGGAGCCTGAATTCTGCAGCCAATGTCAAGGTTTTTTTGGTTTTGTTCTGTTGTTTGTTTTTCTATAGTCCTCACATGAGTGAAATCACCTGATTGATCTTACTCCTTCTGACTTGTGTCATTTAATCTAGTCCCTCCAGTTCCATCCATGCCACAAATGACAAGCTTTCACCACTTTTTAAAGCTACATAGCATTCTGCTGTGTATCTGGCCACATCTTTAGCCAACCATCTGCTATTGGGCATTTAAGTTATTTCCATAACTGGCTACTGTATGGAGGGCTGCAGTGAGCACAGGAGCACATGTATCCCTGCAAGTTAGTGTTTTTGTGTTCTTCAGATTAAAGATCAAAGTGTGGAATTGCATCATATCGTGCATCATTTTAGAACATTGAGAAGTCTTAACATTGTTCCCCACAGGACCTGGAACTTCTATATTCCTAAGTGCTATTTTTAAAAAATAAACAATATTTTAGACTAGAATGTAATTCATGGACAACTAGTACAGAGTTCCTGTCTATCCCTCACTTGTGTGCCTCCACTGTTAGCATCTTTTATCACCATTATATTTACATGTTATTGCAGCAATGTTGATACATTATTTCTAAACACCATGTTTTATTTGGACATCAGAGTTTTCCTTTTTTCTGTCCCAGGGTCCTGTCTTGATGCCACAGTAAAGTCATGTTCCTGAGGCTCCTCTGCCTGATAGTTCCTGAGACTATCAAACTCCCTAGTTTTAATAGTCTCAAACTTTTAGGAGAATTCTGCTTAGGTATATGTTGAAGGTCTCTCAGTTTGAGTTTGGTTGACTGAGGTCATGGGTTTGGAGGAAGAGAGCACAAACATGAAGTACATTCTCAACACAGTAGTAAGGATGAATAATCTGCATTTGATCCTCACCAATGCTGCTCTCCTTCCTCACCTGGCTGAGGTCATGTCTCCCACTTTCTGCCTGGAAAGTTCATTCCTTTTTCTGCTGTTTTTGGAAGGAGTCACTATGTGTAGCCCACACTCATGGGGTGTTCTGCTGCATACATTTGTGTGTAGGTTTTGTGCAAACATATGTTCTCAAATGAGTGGGTGAACATCCAGGGGAGTGGTCGGCAGGCTTTAGGGTGAATCTGTGTTTAACTTTGTGAGAAACTGACAAATATCTTCCAAGTGACTATAATACTTTGTATTCCTGCCAACGATGAATGGGATTCCCTGTTGCTCCCAATCCTGATCAGCTCCTGGTGCACAGTGTGCCTCCTTATCTAAGGTTTCACTTCCAAAGGTTTCAGTTCCAATAGTCAAATACATATATTTAAATCTGTGAAGATAAAAAAAAACTCTACTGTTGCCTATTTCTGATTGACCAACAGTCTTTTTTGTTTGTTTGTTTGTTTGTTTGAGACTAGGTCTTGCTGTTTTTGCCTGTGGAACCGCAGGCTCAGGTTGCTCAGCCACCCGCTTAGAGCTCACACACCATCTGGCCTGGGCAAGCAGGGGCCGACCTCCGCCAACCCTACCCTTGTAATATTCTTGACAAGGATCAAAACTCATGAAATAGTACACTGAAAATTTGTATATGTCTCTAATAAACTTTTAGTACATTGAAAATTTGTGTCTGTCTCCAATAAACTTTTTTCTCAAAAAAAAGTTTTCTCAGAAAAAAGTTTTTTTTGAGAAAAAAGTTTATTGGAGACAGACACAAATTTTCAATGTATTATTTCATGAGTTTTGTTCCTTATCTAATATTCTTGAAGGATCAAAACTCATGACATAGTACATTGAAAATTTGTGTCTGTCTCTAATAAACTTTTATCTCAAAAAAAGAAGTAAGCCAATTTGAACACTAATCACTAAGTTTAATGCTCAAGTATTGAGAAATGAAATGTACTATTTTGAAAAGCATCACAAAAATCAGATGGATGAATGAAGAGACATCTCAAGGGCAAGTATGTGATAAAGCAAATGTGACAAATGCTGATGTGAGGATGTAGAGGTTGTGCTCATTCACTAGTCATTTCAACTTCCCCATGAGCTTGAAAATGTTCACATAAATACCACACTAAACAGTGAACACAGCCACATTCTGGGGACAGTCAAGGCTTTGACGTGTCCTTCAAACCCCAGTGCTTCCAATTCTCTGACTGGTCTGGTTCTGGACAGATACCATTAAGGTGCGCTGTTGCCTACTTACCTGGCAGAACCATGACTCTGTCTGGAGTTCTCTGTCACATCAAGGTCAGCTCTGAGCTGGCTCACAGGGCCTGGATCCTGATGGCCCAGCTCCACGTCCTCATCCTTTTTGTTTCCCCCTGTGCCTAGTAGAGGACAGATGGGAAAGGTAGGGCTTAAATCACAAAGAAATAAGTTTTTTAATTTAAATCTGAATTTATGGCCCCAGTGCTTCCCCACACTTTGACTGGACACAGAGCTCTGGCTAAACCCCCCTCAGGACTGGGGAGGCCTGGCTACAGGTGTTCCAGCCTCCAGACCTGTGGGGTGTCTCTCTCAGGTGTCAAGGTCTCTCCTCCTCCAGCTTCTTTCTGAAAGTTCCTGGTAATGGGTCCTGGTGGGGATGCTCATCCTCTGTGGGAGGAACCAGGTAGCCATTCCCAGTGTGCATGTGAACTGGAAGCACTGAGGTTTATTTTTTTGAGATTTTAAAGAATCATTTCCACCCTCCATCTTTTAGACACTTGTGCTACTAATCTGTTGGAATCTTGACTGATAGATTAATACTCTTCTTTTAGCTTGTCACTTCTTTACCATTTGTATTGCTTACTGGAAGTGAGATTTTAATATTCTAGTTCCTTTAATAAATTATTCATTGCTATTACCAAATTTATAACTTCCAAGAGCTGTCTCTTATTCTATGAGTATATACATTTCATAAAAAGTTTTTCTTATACTTAATTTGTTTTTCATATTTTCTTTAAGTCTTTTGATATTATTAACAGTAGAAAGGAACCTGTTAGGCTCCCTATTATCTGCTTTCATATGATACAAACTTTCAACTCTCAGCACATGACTCAAGGTTTACATGTATCACTGTCATCTCACTAAGTGTTCATCTCTTATGACAGTGCAAGCAGCATATCTCCGGGGTCTTCTCTCTGCTCTTTATTGTGTCCTCAGAGGAGACAGGTTTGGGAGGCAGGGAGTCAGCCCAGGAGAGAGGTTCTGGAAAATGATGAGAAGATAAAACAGAGAACTCTTGGAGATACTCTCCAGTTCACTGAGAAAAGTATTTCTCTAAGTGTGATCTGTGGATCCCTTAGTCACCCAGAATCTGTCACAGGACTCATGAGATCAAAACTATTGTCAAAACATCACTTAGTCGTCATTTACCTTTTCACTATTTTGACATTTGCTGAGGTAAAACATAGTAAATAGTGCTGATAGTACCAACTGAAATAGTTACTCTTCACCGTGCCTTTCTTGCAGAAAAAAAATCCAAACCAATTTCATTTCAAAATGTCTTGGCTGAAGCATTAAAAATTGCCTTCATTATTTTATCATTGTCAAATCCACATTCTAAAATAGCTAATGTGATGACATGCAAGTATACATAGAGCATTTCTGCTACCTTCCAAAGTATGCACCCGTTCTTCCCAACCCCACCTCCCACAAACCCCCAAAGTATGAGATGAATTTGGCTCCACCTTTTTTTAGGCAATACCATTGTTATGGAAGGGATTCATGCTTAATATTAAGATTATTTAGATTTGGTTAATTGGCAGACACTATGCTGAAAATGAATATGTTACTTTATGAAAATCATCTGACAACTGGCAGTTGGCATGACAAAATTGTCATAAGAAACCTGAATTTTGGAAAGTTGTGTCTCATCACCAATCCGATTACTTGTAATACAATTCCTTTGGAGATTTTTTGTAAGAAATAAAATGGATATTTTGGTAATTTGATTCCAGTTTAGTTAACATGGAAGACCTATATTTAGTGAAACAATGCTTTCGTTAAAAATAACAATCATACATTTAGCTAAGAGCCAATCAATATGTAAGAGAGGCCTATGAGAATGCAACAGAATAGGAAATGTTCAATGATATTATTTGACATTTCACTTTGCAAATAACATCAAGAAACTATGATTTGTATAGGTTCAATTCAGTATCAAAGCTGAATATTCACAATTATCTGAAACTATGAGTCCTACAGAGTTGTGTGAGGCTGCAGCTACTTTTCCATAGACTTCAACCAATACCACAGATTATATGAAAATCCACCTTTATGGACAGTCATGTATTGTGCAAAAAAGACATTTGTACAAATAAAAAATGTAAAGTGCCCACTTTTAGTGCCTTGATTATTTTCAGAAGGCATTTTTCTTAAAAACACTTTCTGTTAACATGCATTTGCTTATTAATATTATTCTAAATGGAATAGTAACATCATTAAAAACAGTTTCATTCTGGGTGTGGTAAATATTGGTAGCTATAACCTCATAAATTACACTCGGGTCCTCGCTAATTGGTAAGACTGTGCACACAGCACAAAAGGAAAATGTTTGAGAATCACCAACTCGGTGTCTGGGCCTAGACTCTGATACAGTGTGACAGAGGCCATGGTGCCGGAGACCAGGAGGCTGGGCCAAGTCCCAGGTCACCTTGTGTAGTTCTCGAACTTTCAGTCCCAATACATTGTAAACTTCAGTTCCGCTTTTCACATCCTGTTTAGGGTCCTTGGTCCTGGATACTGGTGACTCACCAATTCTCGCTCCCCATTGGTTGGAGGGTTTCCAGAGCAGCCAATCAGCATCCATCACCGCAGCTCCTGGTTCTAAACTACCCATCTTTGATTCAGATTCTCCCCAGACCTCTAAGTGCCAGTCACCATGGATTCAGTTCTCACGCTGCTGCTCTTGGGGGCCCTGTCCTTGACCAAGACCTGGGCAGGTGAGTGCAGAGTCGGAATGGAAATGGCTTCTGCTTAGAGAGAAGTGAGGGGGTCCTTACTGGGGCACAGGACGCCCGGAAGTGCTCATCCCTGCCGCTGTCGCTCCATTGTGCCCCCCTCCCTCTTGGCCTGCCCTTGTCTCTTGGTGTCCCTCCCAGACCCCCACCCGTCCTCTTGTCCACTCTCCTCCACGCCCCTCCACCTTTGTGTCTGGACCCTCTGGCCACCGCATTTCAATCTTACTCCACCTTCCACCTTGTCCGTCTCAGAATGGGACCCGCGACTCGCGGGAGCAGGAGGCTCGGCCCAGGCGGCCTCACTGCTTGCTCCCGGTCCCCAGGCTCCCACTCCATGAGGCTTTTCTACACCGCGGTGTCCCGGCCCGGCCTCAGGAAGCCCCGCTTCATCGCGGTGAGCTACGTGGACGACACGCAGTTCGCGCGGTTCGACAGCGACTCTGCGGGTCAGAGTGTGGAGCTGATGGCGCAGTGGATGAAGCACGTAGGGCAGAAGCATTTGGACGAGCACACACGGATCCAAAGGAGCAACGCACGGTGGTACCAAGTACAACTGAACAATCTGCGCGGTTACCACAACCAGAGCAAGGACGGTGAGCGACGCGGGGCCCCGGCCAGGTCACGATCCCCCTCCCCACGGACGATTCGGGTTGCCCCAGGCTCGGTTCCGAGCGTTACCTCGAGGCTGCTTTGGAACCCGTCCAGACTCTGTACCTGCGGGAGGTTCCCATTTCATTCTCAGTTTAGGTTAACTTAGGGCTGGAGGTCAGGGTGGGGGCGGGGTGACCGCGGGGCTGAGACAGGGCTGGGCCCAGGGCCTCACACCTTCCAGAGGATGTTTGGCTGCGACTTGGGGCAGGATGGGCGCATCCTCCGTCGGTTCAGTCAGTACGCCTACGACGGCGCCGATTACATCGCCCTGAACGAGGACCTGCGCACCTGGACCGCGGCGGACACGGCGGCTCAGATCACCCGTCGGGAGTGGGAGGCGGCGCATAAAGCCGAGAAGGAAGAGAAATACCTGGCAGAGGAATGCCAGAAGTGGCTCACCATATTACTGGACTTGGGGAAGAAGATACTGCAGCGCGCAGGTATTGAGATTTTCAGACCTCCTCTAGGCAGGAACCGCACGGGAACAATGGAATAATAATCAGAATATCAACCATCAACCTCTTTCTTGTCGGAGATGGAGGAGTCCCTTTGGGTTTCACGTTCATTTACTGGATACATTCAGCCAGAGGTCCTGCTTTTAGGGTAGACCCTCCCTAAATTCACACTTCACCTGATTCTTGTGACCGGCAACCATCTTGTGAGCCATGCTTTACTCCTGCGCAGTCTTGCTTTTGGGTCTGAAAACAATATTCGGGGTGAAAAAAAAAAGGACTTTTTTTTTTACTTGAACTACAACACCTATGCCTGCTTCTCTTTAGGAAGCAGGCTCCAAGCAGTTTATTAGCATTTACAATCAGCTACCAGCTTTTTTTTTTTTTTAACTTTTTTCCCTTAGGCCTAAAAAGAAAAAAACTTAGAAACACAGTTTAAACTTTAGACTAGTTTGCGTTAATTTACCCTCTTTTAAACTTTTTTGTGTGTTTTTTACCATCCCCAGCCTTTTCACCAAAATCCCAAGTCAAAGCAAGACTCTCAGAGTGCAAACTAATTCATTTTTAACAGTGATTTTTTAATTACTACAAAAAAAGTAACTAAAACTCTGATTACTTTAACATTGTCCCAAACCTTTTTCAACATTGTCCAAAGTCCTTTCCCAGATTGCCTAAAAATCCTCAGTATCTCAGTCCTGATCATTTCACCAACATCAGTTAGAGTTTATCTCCACATTTTTGAAGACATCTTCCTTTAGCGTGATCCTTTGGCATGCTCCAACTCTTCCATGCCATCTTTTCCTTGTCGTCTTCCTCCAGGTAGTAAAAAAAAACTCTATAGTACCGGAACCAGCAAAGTTTACTTTTTTTTTTTTTAGGCTTAACTCTTGCATGACCTCTCCTAGATACAAGTTAAACTCAGCAAAAACAAACTTTAACACGGAATGTAAATCTTTAAACTCCTTAGCTGCCTTTAGCACACATGCTGCTAGCCTGGATCAGCCAAAGGCTGCAGGCCCCAAGCCTTGGCCACATGGCCAAGCTTATATGGCTCACATCTTTATCCTGCAAAGTCCCTGACCCATCCCACAAAATAGCTGATCTCTATCCTAAATCAAAGTTCCAATCAAATCCCAATCTCTTTGTTTTAAACCTCTTTATGTATATTTTTTATTTTCCCTCCTTTCAAAAACAGCTCCTAAATTATTACATTATAAAAAAAAAACCTGTTTTACTTCTTCCTTTTCCTTGTATCTTTTTTAAAAAAAATTTAATCAAGGCTTTTTTCACATTTTAGCATATCTTCCTTAAAATCTGCAATCTTAAACAGGAGACAATGACAACCAGGGAGGTAGGTACCTCCTATCAATGGGACCCCCACAGTTCCCAGTGCTCCTAGAGCAGAGAGCAGAAGAAGTCTGTTGTTTTCCTTTTAGAGACCTGTATCTTCCCAAAAAGAGATTTATCTTTCTAAAGCTTTCAAAGGAAAAGGCCATTATTCCAGATTCCCCAGAAAAGGCTGGTTTCTTAGTTTTGTGCTTCCTTTTCCAAACCAATTGCCCTGATCCTTCTGAAGATGATCACATGAATTCTCACTCATGACTGAATTTTCTGATTGTCTCCCTTAGATCCCCCAAAGACAAAAGTAACCCGCCAACTCACCTCTGACCAGGAGGTCACTCTGAAGTGCTGGGCCCTGGGCTTCTACCCTGCGGACATCACCCTGACTTGGCAGCGTGATGGGGAGGACCTGTCTCAGGACTTGGAGCTGGTGGAGACCAGGCCTGGGGGGGACGGAACCTTCCAGAAGTGGGCATCTGTGCTGGTGCCTTCTGGAGAGGAGAAGAGATACACATGCCGTGTGCAGCATGAGGGGCTGCAGGAGCCCCAAGTCCGGAGATGGGGTGAGGGGGGGACATGGGCAAAGAGCCTCTCCTCAGAGGAAATGAGGATCCATTCTGGAGACCTTCAGAGGGCCAGGATGAGGTCTGTGGGTCAGAGTCTCATACTCACTTCCCTTCCAGAGCCACCTCCTCAGTCCTCCATCCCCACCATGGGCATCGTTGCTGGGCTCTTTGTCTCTGTGCTCACTGGAGCAGCTGCTGTTAGATGGAGGAGAAGGTCCTCAGGTAGGAAGGAAAAAAGGATCTTGTTCCCTGGGGACTTTCCAGTTCCAGGTAGAACATGCCCCACCTGGTTAATGGGCATTGCCATTCTACATGTGTGTTGCCCAGTCTGGATGTGAATGTTAAGATTCACTGTTTGTAAATTCTCATGAAAGTGAACCCCAAATTTTCCCTTTGATTATTCTGGTGATGGGTGGGACCTGATTCCCCAGCAAGTGTCATAGGGGACGGTCTCTGCTGAGCACAGACTCCAGGAGGCAGTTGGTCCAGTCCCCCCTCATCTACTTACTTCCTGGCCCTGCCCTGGGTCTTCAGTCGCAGGTCTGCAAACTTCCCTTGTGGTCCAGGACTGGGTGTTCCTTTAGGACTTCATGGACTGACTCCTCCCTGGTCTCACGTGATGTGTCTTCCCACAGGTTGACAAGGAGGAAGCTACACTCCGGTTGCAGGTAAGGTTAGATAAGGGGTTGGATCTCTGAGTCCCTGGGGCCAGTATGAATGGAGCCCATAGGGGAGCCACCTACATCAGCCCCCCTTGTAGTTTTGACTTTCATGGCTCTGACCAGGTTCTATCTTATTCTCCCTCAGGCAGTGACAGTGCCTAGGGCTCTGATGTACCTCTCAACCCCTGGAGGCCTGCAATGGAGGGACTGGGCAGAGAGGATGAAACCAGGTTATGGGAATGCTGTAAGACATTCTGAAGATGCAATGGGCTGTTGAGAATGTGGATACTCAGTGATTTTCTTGAATTTGTCCATGATTATTTTCTTTGATGGTATGAGACAGCTGCCTATGTTGGACTGAGTATTGCAGGATTTCTTCTCACCTCCGTTGTTAGGTCTTTGAGATCCCCTGGTTTAAAGCATAATGAGAAATCACTTCACACCAGTGAGATTTGCCCATATCAAAAAGATCAGAAATAACGAATGCTGATGAGAATGTTGAAAAATGGGAACAGTCCTGCACTATTTTGGGGAATGTAGGTCAACTTCTGGAATGGAAACCTTCTGGAAAATTTTTCTAAGACTGAAAGTGAATCTGTTACTGGCCCCAGCAATCCCAGTCCTAGGTATCTATCAGCAGAGCAGAAATACAATGTTGAAAGGGAAACCTATGTGCCCATGATCACTGCAACACTATTTACAATAACCAAGCTAGGAAACAACCTATATCTCCCAGAACAGATGAGTGAATTAAGGAGTGGAACATATGTGATTATTCAGTGGTCAAAAGAGATAACCTCATACCACCATGGCAATATAGATGAACTGGACAGTATTATACTGGTCAAAGTGAATCAAAAGTGACATCTATACCTGATGATGTCACTTATATATGGGTATAGAGAAACCAAACAAAGGACCAGATAAAGCCAAACTTAACAAATTGACCCTGTCCCCCCTCATCCCCCTGTCACCTAACCCCAGATGGTGCCTGATTGCTGACAAGGCCATAGAAGAACCCAGGCATCCTGTAACCAGCATCACTGGATGGTGGAATGTACATTTCTACTTTAGCATCAGCCTTCTGAACTGACAAACTCCAACTCCAGCTGCCTGAATCACCATTGTGTCCTATTACAGCTACAACATCCCTGGACACTCCGCCTCTGCTGTTGACTGGGGCCAAGAAGGATCTTGTGCTCAGTGCTGCAGTGTTATTCTTTTACACCATTTTTATATCCAGGTACATGGTGTGACTATTAGCCTCTTGATTATAAAAAATCTTGATGCTATTATCCTTTCTCTCCTCTTCGCATCCCTGGACTTTTATTTTGTCTGATCATTCCATAATGAAACACCCATACTTTTTAAAGAACCAAGTCTACTGAGAAATTATGTTTACTGTTATGTCATTACCATGGATTAAGTATTCTATTCCACCATTTCACTGTTCCTGCTGGAGTTGAGAGATTACAGCAAATTATATGACAACATAGGACAATTTCCCAATGGCTGGACTCAATTTATTACTAGTGCATTGCTCTTCCTCTTTACTTCTGACAAGTTACCCTGGATTCACAGAGGCCTTCTTCAGGGAATTGTACAAAAGCAAATCTGTCAAATTCATCTCTGGAAGGTTCCGACTCTACCTGCAAGTCATGCTTTTCACCCTGTGGATGGCTTTCTTCAGAGTCTTCTTCATCTTCTCTACCCTTTTACCTTTTTACTACACATGCTGGGTTATTTAGATATGTACATCTTGGTCCATATCTGTTCAATTTACATTCATGATGGTTATTTCCATGTTAATCAGAGTTGAAGGCCATTTATTAATTGTTCAGCTCACACGCAGGCCATCAGCTCTTTGGCTACAACAGTGGGCAGTGTTTTACATTGTGAGATAGAATTGGAGCGCATTCAAAAACCCTGCTTTCTCTGAATGAAAGGGGCCACTGTTATATGAAGAAGGTGGCAGAAGAGAAGCACAGATGCCAGGCAGGTAATGGTTGTTGCAGGAAAACTGCTCAATGCAGAGCTTACAAAGACTGAATAGATTCTTGCCCAATGATTAAAGATTTTTAATCAACAAAACTAATCTACATAAACCTCAGTGTGGACAGCAGTTCTGGTATATTCTAGGAGTGACTGCAACTGACCCACCTCATAGCAGGTGTGATCACACTGTCAGCTCCCTATACAGAGGAAGCTTCTTCCTTGGGAACCTGGTAAATTGTACATTTTACTAATGAACTAATAAACTGGAATCACTACTTTTTCTGTGCTTTGTGTTTTCCTGGGGAATAATGTCCACTACTTTATGGATTTAATCCAGATATGGGTTATTTAACTAAAGATTTGGATGTTTTGTTTAATACTGTTATGTAGTAGATGTAAAGTTATATGATTCTATATTTAGAATGGGAGATGCCCAAATAGTATATTTGGCGGCTCTTTTTTTTTTTAATTGAACGTATACATTGTACTTTGGATCTCTTTCAAAGTTATAATCTATGTTTTTCTATAAACATTAACTATTACCAAATATTTAGGTCTGACTAAAGATTAGTTTTGAAACTGTAATCTTCCCCTCACTTTTCCCCACTTCCTCTGCAAAGAAATTTAACAAATACTTTCATAAAGTAATGTGTGTTGACCTTTGTTGTTTTACTCTCACTCCACTTAGATCTCAGGAGGAATAATAGCATAAATGTGGCACACGGTGACATAGAACGGATGAGGAACCAGAAAAGAGCCTGCCCATACACATGTGTGGGACACAGAACAAGGATCATTTAGAAAGATAGTACATGCTAGAATGGAGAAACAAACTGTGGTAAAGACCTATCAGAACTGCATCTATGACTTCACCGGAAACTGATGAATCAAATTCCCACATGGATTTTTCCTTGCCACCCAAGGAAACATGGCTCCCTCCCCAAGCCTTGGGAGAGGAGGCCTGCAGAGTCAGGGCTTTGGTTTCACAGCAAATCTGCAAACGGACAGAGAGGAGATGACCTGCAAGGTCCATCAGTGGATGCCTGCCCTCATCGAGAAACCTCATTGACAATAGCTGGGGGAAAGGATCCCCAATGCCAGAGATCAGAGAAAGGGGGTGCAGAGACAGCGGAATGGCAAGGAGATCGTACTGGAGAGGGCAGCCAGCAACTAAAAGACATCGATACACCCCCAAATGAGCATGGACTTGCTGCCTGGAAAGCAAAGACTACAAAACCAAGCAAGCACAATCAAGCCGTTGCCCTGGAACACAGTTCCTCTATCTGACAAATAGACACAGCTAAAGAAAAAGAGACCAAAGAACCAATGAACTCAACATAAACCAAAAAAGAACAATGAGAGTGGAGACCAAGTGAACACAAGAGGTGTTGGGGGTGGGGGTAGTGGAGGAAGAAGGAATCCCAGTAACCATTTGCCTATGTAAGGAATTAAAAGAATTTAGAAAAAAATAAAAATAAAAAAGTAAAAAAAGAAATGTGTGTTGAAACATATATTGGAACAACATGGCTTGCAATGGCATCCTATAAGCTATTTTTGTAAAATCCACAAAAATTGATGGGTATTATGACAAAAAAAAATACAACAAAAACTAACTCTTGAAAACTGACTGTAGAACTGCCCCTAGTAGAGGGGCAGTGGGAGGGTTAGGGAAATGGGGCCAAGAAGAAGCAGGAGAGCACAGTAAACTACTATGAGACTGGGTGCTTAGATAGTGGGTGTGCTGTAGTAAAACACCTGGAGGCAGTGGTCATTCACCTGGAAAATACAAGCAACAATGTAAACTAATAACACTCAATTAAAAGATACTTTTAAAAGAAAGATCCTCTGCTTTTTCTTGCTACAAAGAGATATCTGTGTGTCTGTGCTCCTATTAGCACAATGTAAGGAGACTGAGCCAGCCCTGTCCACCAGTGCCCTCCCACACTGACCTATGTTCTCTCTCTGATGATGACTTTCCTATCCCAGTAGAGATGGGGCTGACTGTATCCCCATCTATGCTTTGTGTTTTCCTGAGTAAGAATGTTCACTACCTTATTTAAAATAATCTAGATATGAAGTTATTTTATATTTTGTTATGAGAGGTTGATGAGTTAATAAAAATAATCCTAAAATTCACAAGGAAAATGAATGGAAGGCCTAGGCATCTTCTAGAATTACCTAGAAGATGCTGAGTTGAGATCAGAAATATTTCTGTTATTTCTGCTCAGATGCTATGCTGAGACTGTGAAGGTGGGGCAGGAGATGCTGTGGGGAGCCAAGGGCAATTGTAGTAAGTGGTGCTTGGCGTATGTGTTTTCAATTTCCCTTTATAAAGCTGTGGTGGTTTCAAGTAATAGATTTTTCTGATGCCAGTAGGACTGAAGTGTTTAGAAGAAGTACTTCTAGGGGATTTAAAGAGTGAATTCCTGCAGAGGTCAAAAACCTCCTAGTTCATGAGTCAGAGCTAGGCTAGATTGGTAAAAAGCTAAAAAAAAAAAAAAAAAAGCCAGCGAAGAAGATAATCTTATGTGATGAAAATTTTATTCTATATTAGAGGCCTTTCTGTGTTACGGGGGTGTGATGTCCTTGGAATATGTCTTCACTAACAACATCTCATCATCACTGATATATGGCCAGTATGTTAGCTAGTAGGCCTAGGCATAGGAGGGTGTTTGAATGAAAGTGCAATCATATTACTAGTCGGGAAGTTAGAAGGAGGGCAGATATTGCTACTCTCAGTGGCCAGGTGCTTGAATTTACTAGATGACGTGCATGTGTTTGGTGAGTCATTATGTATTGTCAAGTAAGTATAAGCTGACTAGAAGGGAAAATACACATACTTGAATTAAGGTCACAGCAAATTCTAGAATTGTCAGTAAAATTACATTTAAAAATAACTGTATTTAGGGCTGTCACTGGGCTAATACTCATTAGAGCTAGGGTTGCTCCTCCAATCAAATGAAATAATAAATGGCCTGCAGTTATATTAGTAGTCAGTCAAACAACCAGAGCTATTGGTTGAATAAATAAACGAATAATCTGGATGATATTATCATGGGAATGAGGGGAAAGAGTATACCTTATGGGTAAGAAATGGGGTAGTGATGCTTTTGTTTATATCAAAAGTCTGTAATAACAGTTCCTGACCATAGAGGAATTGCTGTGTTTAAACTTATTAAAAGTTGAGTGGCTGGTGTAAATGAGTGAGGCAGTAGGCCTAAAAGATTTGTAGATTTGATGAATGGAATGAAAGATATCAATGTTAGAGCTCAAGTTTTTCCTTTGTATTATAAATGGCTATGATTTGTTTAGATATGAGTTAGACTAGTCACTGTTTAATGGAGCTCGATGGTATTAATTAATAGATCTGGTACAGGAAACATAATAAGTGAAAATATAATAATTAGAATAACTATAGATAATTCTCTTATTGTTGGAGTATGAAAGAGGTATATACAGTGTCATTTATTTTGCCTCTCAAGAGGTATTATGTTTTAACGATTCTATTGATTTTAATTCTGGGCTTCAGTAGTAGATATATCTTGAAATTTTTAATTGAAGTAAAACAAATATTGTAATGGTTGTAGCTACAATAGTAAGGAATCATGTATCTATATCTAATTGTGGCATATCATCAAGAGGAGGCTTAAACTATCATTCTTTAAAAGGTTAATGCTATTTAGCTTCTTAATGACTTTATGGTATTGATAAAGACCATTTTTCAAAATAGAGAAACCAGCTCTAGGACAGTTGGCATAACACTATGATTAGATCCATAGATTTCTGAGCATTATCTGTAGCACAGCCTCGGCCATGCTGATAGGAGAACTGTTTGGTTCAGTTGACCCGGGATAGCATCTGTTTTTAATCCTGAAGTAGGGAAAACTCATGGGTATAAGCCATCTTCAGATGAAATTAAGATTCAAGTAGTTGTTTCTCTTGGGAATAAGACTTGATTATCAACATTTAAGAGCCATAATTCTCCTGGCTTTAAGTCTGTTGTTGGAACTATATATAAGTCAAAGTCTAGATCTTCATAATCAATATATTCATAACTTTAATATCAATGATCCATTGTTCTGACAGTTAAAGATGCCTTATTAATTTCATCTATCCTATAAATAATTCATAATGATGACAAGGCAATTATAATTAAGATAATCACAAATATAGTTGTTCAAATAGTTTCCATTTCTTGTGTGTCTATAGAGCTTGTATGTGTTAACTTAGTCATTAACACAAGTGATATAATATAAAGTATTAAAGAACTAGTTAATAAAGCAATTATTAATGCATGGTCATGAAAGTGCAGAAGCTCTTCTATAATAGGTGATGTTGCATCTTGAAAGCCAACTGAAAAAGGATATGCCGTGAGAGATATACAGAACTTTAACCTATAATCCAACTTTGACAAAATTATGTAATTATTTTACTAATATCTCACTTGTTGAAAAAGATAGTGGTTATGGGATTGACTTGAAACCAGTTTTAAGTGGTTCAATTCCTTCCTTTCTCATTTAGAATTAGATAAGTTGGTTCTTTGAATGTATGATGTAGTAGAGGACATCTGTGTAGACATTCAACACTTTCTGTTTTGAGTTCCACTATTGATACTTCTTGTTTAGATGTGGATGCCTCTCAGATTATGAGTACTACAAGTATAACTGCTGTTAGTGAACTAAATGAGCCTATAGATGATGAAGTGTTTCATATAGTGCATGCACAGGGTAGTCTGAGTAGCAACATGACATGGCTAGAAAGTGTTATGGGAAGAGTGTTTAATGACAACAACTAATATAATGACAAAGTAAATTTTTGATCATACTGGACTAAGTTTGTAGTCAGTGAATAGTGGGACTCAATGTACATACCCCTCAATATTGTGGATACTAAAATTCTGTACAGCAAAAGAAACAATAATCAAAACAAGAAGAAACCCAACTGAATGCGGGAAATTTTTGCCCTCCATACAAATGATAAGGGTCTGATAACAAAGATCCACAGAGAACTTACACAAATTAACAAGAACAAAACAAAAAGCCCCTTTAAAATCTGGGGAGAACTAAAAAGACTCTTCTCAAAAGAGGAAATACAAATGACCAATAACAGTAGGAAAAAATGCTCAACATCACTAATAATAATGGAAATGCAAATCAAAACCACAATGAGATACCATCTTATATCAATAACAATGGCCCATATTTAAATAAAAACAAGTGGGCAGCAATAAGAGATGGCATGCCCGTAGAGAGAAATTGATGGAGGGGGGCTGTTGTGAAATTGGAGAGGCTATGACCCCCAGCATTGGTGGTGCTGCATTAGAATAGTAGCCATTGGTCCTTGGTGGATAGAGACTTGGAGAAGGAAGGCCAAACCTTCTCATGATGGGATCAGTATGAGGGGATTTAAGGAGGAGGAGACAGAAAAAGAGGAGATACCTGGAGAAGGCAGAGAGTAGAGGAGCAGAGTGGAAGAGCAGCAGGGAGGCTGAAAGGACACACAGCTGCCAGCAGCAATATGCAGGCAGCATGCAGGGAAGGAGGCCACACTATGGCCCTTCCTGCTTTCCCTAACTTGGGCTGGTGAGAAGCCCAGGAAAGCATGTTGGAGAAACTTGTGACTTGTGTGGGTGGACTTGAAAATTTGGTACTTGAGGACTTGGTTTAACTTTGAAACTTCAAAGCTTGTCTGGAAGACAATTTCCAGAGAACTTTCTGTGCTGCTATGTTCATCATGAGACATCTGAAGTGGTTGTTGCTTTTGTACAGAGTGAGTCTTGCAGGTTTTGGACCACTTCAGAGGTGAAACTGAAAGAAACTGTGCCTTTTGGAGAAGAATTGAATACACCATCCTGGTCTCTTCATTGGATTTGAGTCTCCTTTTGCTTTTGAAGAAGGATCAACGATGCCATCTTGGCTTCTTCTGGTTTGAGGTTAATAGCTTTGCCTTTGGAAGAAGGAGTGATGGCACCTTCTTGGTGCCTTCATTTGGCTTGAAGGTGAGACAGCCACCTTTCTGAAATTAAAACACATGTCTGTAGGCCACATGTAGACTTTTGGACTAGAGACTAGACTGGTTGGTAAGACTACCAAAGGGGTTACTTTTGCTTGCTTTGTCTTTTTAATAAGTAAATCTGTTTTTTCCTCCTTTTAAGGTTAGTGTGATCTTGCTACTGCTTGCTCAGGCTGGGACAAGCCTAAAATCTAGAGAGTGACTAGGTTTGAAGGGCCAGCTGCTACCCTTTATAAGTTTAATTAAGCATCCCATTTTGTCTGTTTCCTACCCAATTTCAAAAACTTTTACACCTTTACACTGCTGGTGGGAATGCAAACTGGTCCAGCCACTATGGAAACTGTGTTGAGGACCCTCAAACTACTGAAAATGGAACAACCATTAGATTCAACAATCCCATTTCTGTGAATCTACCCAAAAGATACAAAAACACTAACTCAAAAAGACACCTGTACTCCTATGATTATTACAACATTATTTACAATAGCCAGGATATGAAACCAGCCCAAATGCCTCAAACTGAGTAATGGTTGAATAGATGTAATATACTTACACATTGGAATGTTATTCTGCAATTAAAACTGACAAATATGGTGCATTTGTGATAACATGTATGGACCTAGAAGGAATCACATTATCACAAATAAGTCACAAAGGAAAAGACAGAAACTGTATCATCTTGCCTATAGATGGAATATAGGGGTAACAAAAGGGAAAAAAAGCTCAAAAATAAGCTAACAACACAACTGGGGCAAACAGCTAGGCAGGGAGAGGAAAGCAGGAGAAATCAAGGAAGGGAGGAGCACAAGAAGATCAAAATGAAGTTTCATGGGTGTTAAGGTGGAGGGAGAACCCCAGGGAATGCAATGATGTAAACACACATATACATAACTATGTAAACAACAGTGATTAATTAAAAACACACACAAAATAATGGCAAATACTACTCCTATTGATAGGGCATAGTGAAGTGGACTGCCCCACTTCAATAGCTAATGATGAGTTAGCTAAAACGATACCAGTCAGGTCTCCTATTGTAAATAGAAAGATGAAGCTGAGGGTTCATAGTATTGCAGGTGATCTGTAAAGAGCCAGACTGTGAGGAACAAGAAAGGTCAGTGAGAGAGAGATTGACTCAGCCAAAGAGGCTGGGACTGAAGGGAAGTATGCACCATTCATCAAGTTTATTGCATCTCACAAGTCTTATTTATAGGGTTTACAGTCAAACAAGAGGAATAAGTGGCTTAGGCAATGTTGGCTGCCAGATGCAAGGTAGGAGAAATGAATTGGACAAGAAGAGATTTATTCAGCCACAGCCGGGGTCAAATGGAAGTATGAGCCATGAGACAACTTTATTAACAAAATAAAGGGGTGTTTATAGGGACACAGGGTGAGGACCTGTTGAATTCCAAAGAAGACAAACAAACCTGAGAGACAATTAACATTTTAAAGTTTAAAAGTAATTTTTTGTGTCCTACTCTATTTTTTAAAAGTGCTACCATTTGTTACTGGCAGGCTGTTTCTTTTGATAAGAACAGACTTAGTTTTTTAGAGACTTTTTGGTAAGATTATTTTACTTAACTATGTCAGACAGAATATATATTTTTTTGAGTTATATTAAGATCATCATTAATATTTTTACAGTTTTTTGAATGTTGTAGTTATGGCAAATTTTTAAACATTTTAGGTATTGCTGGTTTGATAAGATTACCTTAAAGATCTCCGGTCCCAGGAGCTTAAAAGCTACCTAGCAGGACTTTAAAAACCAGCATGATACTGGAAAGAAAAAAAAATGCTAGCTTTGGGAGATTTTTTACAGTCTCCTAGATGCCAGAGTGTATTAGGCCATGTTTTTTTAGTTTAGGGTAACATTTTAGAAAATTATAACCTATTTTTATATCCCTCTTAGAATACTTAACATCCCTTGGCATTTAACATTCACCGTCTTACTTCTACAAAATGCTTATTTAACTTTTTCCTCTTTAACTGGGGCGTTTTTTTATACCTTTAGTTTTGAGATCTCTTCGCACGTCTGGAAATTTTTGGCTTTCTTTTGTTCACCGTTCACTGACAACTATGGCTTTTACTTGCCTTTATTATTATTATTTTTAATATAATAATAGGTATAGATGAAAGTGAGCGTACAGTTGAAACGGTCAGGACCAAGCCTCCTCTGACCTTTAGGAGCCAGGTTAGCAGGCTAAAGGAGTTTAACGGCTCTCAGAAAGGAAAAATAAAAGTGGACAGGCAAAGCAAGGTAGCAGAGAGATGAAGATGAAGAAGCCCCACATGGGGCACCAGATGTTGGCCGCCAGATGCAAGGTACCAGAAATGAATTGAGGAGAAGAGATTTACTCAGCCACAGCCGGGGTCAAATGGGAGTATGAGCCATGAGACAACTTTATTAACAAAAGAAAGGGTATTTATAGGGACAAAGGGTGAGGGCCTGTTGAATTCCAAAGAAGACAAACAAAACTGAGAGACAATTAACATTTTAAAGTTTAAAAGTAATTGAGGAAGGGGGAGTGTAGGCAGGTCTTCACTATCTCTGATTAGAAAAGCTAGTGGCACCAGTGCGGTCTCAAAAGGTCATTGCAGTAAATTAGTCTCAAGTATTTTTTAAAAACAGTTAACAAAAAAAGTTTTCCTTATCTCGTTTGCAATAATCTTTCTGGTTTGCAAATGGCACACAGCAAGGCAACATCAGATTAGGTAAAACATTAGTTCCAGTGGGGTACCTGGGGGAAGGAGATTCACTCATTAACTTGCTATTGTCTCTTAAGGAATGTCTCTTAGAGATATTATTGGAGGAATGGGGACACTGCTTCCCACTGGAGGTCAATCATGTCATTCCATCTTCAGTTTTCTGAAGACAAATAAGAATGAAATTAAGTTTTCTTCATTTACAGCATGAGCCCTGACCAGTCTAAGCCTGCAGCTTCCAACAGTGATCATTTAATGGTACCATTGTATAGAGTTGTCAGTCAACTAAACACTTGAACTGCAGTAAGAATAGCAAGGATTATGGTAGCTGATATAACATATGCATGTGTCAACATCAAGTCCTGCTGTAAACAATATGGTAGGCTTAAACAATGAAGCCTAAAAACCACGTTGCTATCACGGCTCATAAAGAATAGGATAACCTCCCCCAGCAAGTCAAAAATGTAGTGTTAAGATTTCTATCTATCAGAATTATTGTAAATTCTGCTGCTAGGACAGGTAAAAATAGGAGCAGCAATACAGCAGTAATTATAATGAATCATACAAATGAAGGTGTTTGATACCGAGACATGGGAGGGTATTTCATGCTGATAATAGCAGTAATAAAATTAATAGCACCAAGAATAGATGGAACTTCAGTCATGTGAAGTGAGAATACAGTCAGGTCAACAGAAGGCCCCCATCTGGGCTAGATTGCCTGCTAGAGGGGTACCCAGTTCATCCTGTTCCAGTAGCCAGCTCTACTTTAAAGATGCTAGAGATAAGAATGATGGAGACAGACATCAAAAACTTTTATTGTTTATTCACAAAAATGTGTATCAGGAGCACCAGTTATTAGAGAAGCAAGTCAGTTTCAGAATCCTCCTAACAAGCTAGGTATGACTATAAGGAAAATTATGACACTGTAAATTTGGTGATCACCTAATATTGAGCCCCAGGGTGTCCTCACTCTGCAGGAAATAGTAGACTCAGGGCATTTCCCACTATCCCTGCTCAGGCACCCAACAGTGTATATAAAGTTCTGATATCTTTGTGGTTTGCTGAAAAATAATCAGTGGTTGATGATCACAGATAAAATGGCTGAGTAAGCACAAGTCTGTAAATCTAAAGGCAGAGAGGTTCAAGTCTTTTTACCAAGGCTTGTAATAGAAATTTCCCTTTGAATTGCAAATTCAAAGATACAGATTTTATTCTATTGGGTTTCTCTTGCCTCTTTTTACCCCCCAATGTGGGAGAAGTAGATTGAAGTCAGTTGACCAGGGTATTTAGATACTTAACTCTATAGCCCACCAATTTATTGAGTTAGCTTAATCAAAGTGTTTGATTCACATTAGTTGATATAAGATAAAGTGCTGCAATTTTTATTTCAGTAGTTAAGTAAATTATATTTGCTTAGGGCTCTGAAGGCACTTGGTCTGATTTAACCTCAACTTCAACTCCAATATTATTATATTCTTAATGTTATTGGTAGTAGTATAGTTGATAGAATAATTAGTGATGAAAGTATGGGATTTTTATATTTCCAAATTATTATTTTGTTTTTATATTGTTTGTTGATGGAAATAATATTAGTCATGTTGAGTAGTAGTCATATATAAAAATATAAACTTGGTAGAGCTATGATTGCTATTAGTTTTGGCAAGATGATGAGATGGTTTTGGTTACTTGACTGATAATTTTTCATTTGTGTATAAATCTTGATGGAGAGGGGAGTCCTCATAGTCATAATATTGTTAGTAAAACTAAGGTTGATAATAGTAGTGCTTTATTTCATTGGAGTGATTAGTGAGAGTGTAGTTGCTGATGAGTTAAAATGTGGTAGTATGAAGGCTGTTGGTGTCTATTAATTTATTATATAAATTAATTTATTATATAAATTAATAGATTTGGTAAAGTTATAGAAAGATGACATGTTATGATAGCTGATATTCAGCCCAAATGAATGACTGATAAATATACCATAATTTTCCATAATTGCATTTGATTAAGGCCTGCTCAGCCTCTAATAGCAATACACAGGGTGACTGCCATTAGTATTATATTAGGTTAATAGAATATGATATTTGAAGTAAATTGAAAAGTGGGGCAAATTTTTGTCATGTTAAAATTATTATTCCTGGTATCAGGGACATCCCTTGAGTCACTTCTGGGACTCAGAAGTAGAATGGGGCTATTCCTAGTTTTATAATTATAGCAGAGGTTATTATTAATGACAATATTGACAATATTAATGAGGTTGACAATAATTGATAATGTTAGTAGCATAGAGGTCATGGCTTGGGTAAGAAAATATTCTGTAGCAGCTTCTATTGACTGAAGGTTAATTTTTTTTTGAGGAGAGGGATGATTACTAGTATGTTTATTTCAAACCCAATTCAAATTATTAGTCAGTGAGAGCTGGTTAGTACAATTATTGTTCCTAATATTATGGTGAATGAGATCACAGAAAATACTACTGGATTTATTAACACAGGAAGAATATAAACCAACATTTTTGGGCCCAACAGCTTATTTACTGACCTTAATATAGAATCTGGTATAAGATAGTAGCATGAAGATTTTTAAATTCTTAGGAATAGGTTCAAGTTCTATAATTCTAGAAATAAGAGGATTTAAACTCCTATCATATTCTGTCAAAGTAACTCTTTAATCAGACATATTTCTTAGGTATGTGGTGAAATTCCTGATAGGAATATGGGGAGAGAGACGTGTCACATGTATAGTGCTAGTACTAGTGGCAGAAAAATTTTTCATAGGCGATATATGAGTTGATCATAATGAAATCATGGATAGGAAGGATGTAGTCATAAGAATGAATTTGTTAGAATGAGTACTTTAAGTATAAAGTTGATAGAATACAATTCTGGCATGTGTGTGCAGTGGACTGCCCCTAGGAATAGAATTGTTGTTAGGACATTTGTTATAATAATGCTGGCATATTCTGCAGAAAAGAATAGGGTGAATGACCCAACTGCATATTTGACATTGAAATCGGATACTAATTCAGACTCTCTTCTGTCAGGTCAAAAGGCACATGGTTGATTTCTGCTAAAGTTGAATTATAGCTTGTGGTCAGGATGAGATCATAAGTCATGTGTATTCTTGGGTGATAATGAGGTTTGTTAGTGAGAAGGACCTGTTTATTAGTAGAATTGATATTAGAATAACTAGTATAACTTCATACGAGATGTTCCATGCTACTGCCTGTAAGGTTCTGATGAAGGCATATTCTGAATTGGAAGCTCATCCTGATCATAAGATTGACTGTACAGTAGCTTTGGCACTGCTAGTATGAATATTATTCCTAAGTTTATATTGATTAGCAAATGTGATATTGGTAGAGGGATTCACACTGTTAAGATAAGGTAAGGGCTAGAATGGGATCAGTATTAAACATTGAGCTTGATGATGTTTCACTGATAGGAAGTAAACCCTCATGTGATCACTCAGAGAACACATCATTATGCTGTCCTTCCTTGGCCAGGATGCCGCGGTTGTTTACATGTGTCAAAGGACAGGCTGTGCCTCCAACCCTATTACTGCTAGAGGTAATGTTGTTGGTAAAGGTAAAGGTGGAGGTTGTGTTTGCCAACTTTTTTTTGTTTCCTTTAATCTTTCCTCTGTAGCACACTGGTGTTAGATTATCAAGGGGGTTGATTAATACTTTATTAATAGTTTGTAATTATCTTGTTAACTATCGATGGTTATCTGATCTGATATACTCTTGTTCAAGAGGAAATTTATCTTGTTGCTCATATTAATAGTATTTCTTCTATTTGATGATAGATTAGTCTGGTTAAAATTTGAGAGTGAGGTTTAAAATTTTTGGAATTAATTGGATTTTATTTGTTGAGCTTGAATGCTTTCGTAACGGATGGCTGCTTTTGGGTCTGCTAAGGTTTTATGCTGCACTTACTCTCCAGTGAAGATTGTACCCTGTGTATAAAAGACTGTAACTCTTTAGCATTTGATTTTACCTTATGATTTGATTTTTTATGCAAAATTAATTTTGAACTGATAATCTTTTCTGGGCAACCAACTGTCCCCAGACTCGATAGGCTTTCTACCTCTACCTTTAAGTCTTGTCACTGTTTTGCCACATAGATGAGTTTGCTCTAATATGCTGCTCATTGATGGCTCATCCAGTTTAGGGGTGCTTAAGTTCTCTTTGCTAAGGAATTCTAGTTAACTTGAATATGCAAAATATAGAGTGGTAAACTTTGTTACTTATTACTTTAATTAGATCTTTCACCCATTTCCTTTTGGTACTTTCTCTAGAGCTCCATAATTGGGATTTCTATTTCCTATGCTTTTAATTATATGGTAAATGTTTTATCTTGTAGGTAAGATGGAGTGATGAAGGGAATGTGTACACAGAGCCTCTGCCCAGGGGAATCAGGAGCCCTTCTGGAGTCCTTCAGAGGGTCAG
>PVHY01020502.1:0-25375 GCA_004024945.1 Uropsilus gracilis | reverse complement strand
AGCCTCAGCTTCCCAGGTAGCTGGGATTACAGGCGTGCGCCACCACGCCCAGCTGTTTTTTTGGAACCAGGTCTCACTACGGGCCCCAGGCGGGACTCGAACCGCGATCCCTGGCCCCGGCCGCTTCATAGGCTGAAGCTTACAAGCACGAGCCACGGTGCCCGGCTATTGTTTGGTTTCTTGCATGCCAGACTGGAAGTCCAAAGTTCTATTGTTCATTTAAAAAAAAAAAAAAGTTTACTCTTTCACAGGATCAAAACTGAAATCAACTTAAAGAAATCCCAATGTGATACAATTTAAATTCTATTCCTTGAATACTAGATAGTGATAACAAGAAAATGTGGCTCAAGTACCTAAACCAATATGAAAATCCTGGGTGGATTTCTTTTTTCACTGAGTTGAAACAACCATACTAAATGTAATTCTTATCGAAGAACATGTGGAAGAAAAATACCATGTGTCGGCATCTCAAGAATGTAAGAACCCATAGGTGGTATCTACCCCATAGTCTCTCCCGTAGTTATTTACAAGAACCCCCAAACCAACCTTAATGAATTTGTTAATAAATTATATGAAAAGTGAAACATGTTTCTTGAGTTTGATAAGAGGTAAACAGCGAAACATCAGAACAAAGTTTTCCCCTAAATATAGAGAATGGACTTTTTCCCCCTAAGCCAACTGAGTCCATGTTTTGTGTATGGCAAGCATTGCATTTACCTCAAATGGGGTTGCATCACACAAAAAGAGAGCAAATGCTCAGTACTCAGTGGCTGTAGACCACTCATTAGCTGTGAATATGTTTGAAGATCTTGTGTGGGAAGTTTGGATGGAGTACATGCCTAAGATTTTCATTGTTTTGGCCATTTTCAGACACGTAATGAAGTCATCATGTGTAGTGCTCTAACTGAGCTGTAGCTTTGATGATGCAAGTGGTTGGTATTTGCACCACATCTATCTCCAGAGGTGTGGAGGTTGCCTGTGCACATCCAAAATCTCATCTTTACATGCTCCGTGAAACAAATATTCCTTACCAAGAAGTATATATTCCCAGGTGTGATGAAGTCAGTTGCTTGAAACTTTCCATCACAAGCTTCTAGAACTTTATCAAGGGTCGGCCTCTCACCAAAAGTGTAGATATAAAGAGATCCCTGTTGATATAAAGAAACAAAAAGAAATACACAGTTGTTGCAGGTATAGTTCAATAAATATTTATGAAATGCCACTGACAATAAGGCACTGTGAATGAGTGGGTGGTATTTTGGAGATCAACACAGTAAGACTCTAACCCTGAGGAGCTTAAAATCTTAATCTTAATTTGTTTATTGATTGGTTCATCCATCCATTCATTCAATATTTAGAATAATCAACAGGTAGGTTTTTCTTCTTTTCTCCAGTTCCAGGTATTTGTTTTTTATGATACAAAAAATAACAATACACTTTTGCTTGACTTTAAAAATGTGTATTTAGGCAGAAAATTTGGAAAATATTTTTAAAAGCCAGAAAAGTTATTAAGTTATCAAGATATAGACCAGTAATGGTCTAATAATTGTCATTATGAAGACTTGATCAGTAATGAAAACTTCTGTCATTGTTTGTGGAAAATGTGTGTGGAGGTGTGACCCAAGTTGCCACTTTGATGGTTCATCTCTCAAAAACAACCCATTTTGTCAGTTAAGCATATTGACCTATCACTTGATTAACAATAAGAACTGCTTTAACCCATCACAAGTTTTCAAGCTTGCTTGAAAGCAATATGAATATTTTTGTGCTTGTAGATCTAAAACCTACAATTTTGCAGGATCTCAAGTTTGGTAAATATTTACTAACTGTACCTTTCATTTGTCCCTCCAACAACAATGATTAGTAGTATTTAGGTCCAAGCCCTATTCTAGATCTGGGGCTATAGCAGAGAGCATAACAGACAAAAAATCCCCTGCTCTCATGTAGTTTACATTCTACCAAAGAATTCAGAAAATAAGTAAGATATGTAAATAAAAGATAGTGTAAGTCAAAAAGCGGTATGAAGTGTGTGAAGGGAAAACTAACACAGCATGGAATGGGGACATGGTAAAAGAAGAGAAGAATCCAAGACTTTACAGAGAAGGTGACTTTAGAGAAATGTCTTGAAGGATAAAGGGTCCCTCAGGATTCATCAGGAAGAGCATTCCACACAGAGGGAACAGCCAATGCAAAAATTCTCAGGGAGGAGGATAACGGGGGTGTTCAAGTCAGCAGCAGAATGGTCAGCCTGACCAGAATGGGGTGAACAGAAAGCAGGGAGATATGTGGTGGACTTCATGTCTTGAAGGGTCTTGTATAGTCTGTATTTTATTTTTGGTTTTGCTCATAGTGATAACACAGGCACTCCCTGGAGAGCTCCGAGTAATGAATGCTTTGCTCAGTTTGGTTACTTTGTGGAGGGCACATGGTTTTTTCTATCAATGTGCTGAGAAAATCCCCCATTGAGATCATGGTGGTACCTTCCTTAGACCTTCATAAAGTTTTGTTTTATATATTTATATATATACACATATTTATATATTTATATTATTTATATATCCTTTAATTTGGTATATATACACATTAAATGTTTTTATATTCCTAATGCATTTTACCTTCTGAAATAAGCCCATTTTTCTTTAGTACTGATTTTTGTTTAGATGTCTATCTGGTTTGATGTGAATATTACCTCCACAATCTTTCTTTTGGCCAATGTCTGCATTATATATCTTTCCCCCACCTTTGTTTTTACTATCAATCATTTTACTTTCAACGTTAATAAACTTTTACCTTTTAATTCACTTTCAATATTACTTACCCTTATGTTTTAGGTGTGCTGCTTATACATAGCTAGATTTTGCTTCTTTTTGTTTTATTTTTCTTTTTAATTCAGTATGGTAAAGCTTTCCTTTTTAACTAGATCATTCTTTCTATTTGACTTTTATTGAAATTAGCAATATATTTGAGTTTAATTGTAACATTTCAATTTATGTTTTCTATTTTTCACTTGTTTCGTTTCTTTGTCTCATTTTCTTAGCTTATTTTTTTTAACATTTCACTTTCCCTCTCTAGAGTTTGGAAATTCTATTTACTGTTTCATTTCTTTTAATGACTACCTTTGAAGTTAAAATATGCATACCTAATTTGTTAACAGCAAAAATAACTGAAAACTTTCACTCTCCTTTAAGATAATATAATAAGACATTTTATTCCTCTTAACCCTTTGTGTCAAACATATACTGCTACCATCTGCAATTTTAATTCAGTGTTACTTTTAAACGCACCTTCATATTATGTTCTGCTCTTTGTTATGTTCATTTACATTTTCCCACATATTTACTACTATTTTTCATCCCTCTTGCATCGGAGTCCTTTCATTTTGGATCATTTCCTTTTGCCTGAAATACAGTCTTTAGAATGTTTTGCCATTTTGAGGTGCTGAAAAATTCTCTTTTGCACTCTGTTCTGAGAAGGTATTTTTGCTGGGTATAGAATTCCAGGTGGTAGTTACCTCACTTTACTATGTCAGGGGTCAGCACACTTTAATATCCATAGACAGATAGTAAACATGTTAGACTTTGTAGGTCATGTGGTCTCGTCACAGCAAATTAACTTTACTGTTGCAGTGTGAAAGCTCCATAGACAATAAATGAATGAGAGGGTGTGACTATGTTCTAATAAAACTTTATGTGCAAAATTAAGCAGCAGGCTGTTTTTAATCCACAGGGCCATAATTTGCTAATGCCTGCATGGAAGATTTCAGTCTACTCTTTCTCTCTTATGTTATTGCCACAGAGAAGTCAGCTGTTGGGTCTAGCATTTGCATCTAGGTGTCCTGACGAGTAGAGCACCATTACAAGGTGTCCTCTGCCCTTCTTTCTCTCATGCAGTGATGACAATAATATATGAAAATTACCCAACAAGAAATCCCCAGCGAGCATACCTTTTCTGTTTGAATCAACAGCATTTTGTAACTGGGAGAAAACATCAAATGTTCCACAGGTTCCTCAACTGCAAGAAGGTCCTCTACTTTATAACTTGTATCTTTAATAGTAAACAAATACACATAACCATCCTACAGACCAAACATAATGAGATAGATATAGAAGATCAGTCTCACTCAATTCACAGTATACTTTCCTCATCAGACTTACTCATTTCTATGTATTGTTTATTTTTGGAATCATCATCTATGTTTACAGGATTTAGAATGCCCTGTCTTCCTTTATTTAGCAACATTATTGATTGTACACATATTTATATATATTTTTACATACTTTTCTACCCCAGGTTGTTCCACCACCTTATCACCCATGAACTATCTTAATCTCTTGTGGCCATCCCTCCCCCAACTTTAACACCTCCCCCCCCACCTTGCTCTATGTTTCAGTTCCATGTTGCCTGGCCAAGTTTCAATTTAATCTTTTGTGATATGTTTCAATTACTTAAAATTCTACTATCTCTCCTTTCTTTGAACCTCTTCCGTACCTAGCTACCACATTTTTCATTACACAGCAGTAGGCGGGGAAAACGAGGCTTATCCTGTGGCTTATAAATAGTCTCCTTACTTCAAAGGACATTGGTCTTTATGTCTGTTCTTTAATCATTATTAAGTATATTGCTGTCTTCCTACAAGACCTAAAGGTAGGGTGTGTGTGCAGTTTACTTCCTTTATAGTGTCTTTCGAGTTCCTCACACAGATCTCAAACATGGCAAGTATCCAGTAGAGATGGTTAATAGATTTGTTAATTTAACTACTTTCAAAAAGAATTTGAGTTATTTTTACAATAGTGAAGAGGGCTTGAGGAACATCAACCAGCATTTCTAGATAGACCCTGTTAACCTATAAATAGGCATTTGTGGGATGGCTGAGTTCAGACACTGGGGACGTGAAGAGGGGGAGGGGTGGATGTGTGGGTGTTTCTCTGTGCTCAACATCATTCTCCATCACTCCTTGAAAATAGGTTAAAACAAATACAACTAAGGGTAACTTTGAGAAGGACACATCACAAAGGGCCACAAAAGCAGACTAAATATGGGGGTGAGGGGTGTTCAATTCAGATAGATGTATTACAAATTGAGAAGGTTTAAGAATTCCAGGTAGCTCCTCTTTGGTGGAGCTACAACTCCTACCCTGGGGTCATTGCCTGGCTGTCCTTAGAGTCCTGGGATATGAGCTGTGGCATGAAAGAAACAGAGCTATCAGTGACCTCAGGGGAACTGCCAGTGGATCTGAGATTTTTAGTGTAGGTCAACTCTAACCCTTAGCACTGATTACAAAAAAAGGCAAAACTAACATGAGTATGAATGTTTTTTTTTTTTATATTACTGAGTTAGAGTACTGTGACAAACAAGAGCAGAGGCTTTAGAGTTTGATACACCTGAGTACAAACCCCTCTCCTTCACTGGTGAACTCTATAAAACCTGGTTCCTGCGTCTGTGAAGTAAGATGTCAACTGTTCCTGCTTGCTAGGACTGTTGGATCCATAAGACAATACAAGCTAAGCACTCAGCGTGGTGCCTGACAATCTAAGCACCAAGGAAATGAAGGCTATTAACACTCATTCTAGTATGAATAATAACAAAATGAACAAGCAAACTAAACGTGCCTGCATTGAGATTGAACTGATGCTTAGACAAAAGGTTCTGCAGACTGTAGTCAGTGCAGACTGGCAGGGGATGGGGTGGGAGTGAAGATAGATGGATTTTTTGTTTTGTTTTTTTTGTTAGTGGAGTGTGCATGGAATTTTAAAAATTCTGTCCTTGCTTATTTGTAATAAGATAGATGTATGTTCCCGATACTTCTCTGCTTTTGTAGATCTTTGAAATCCTTTCTAATAAAAATCTTTATAACAATATCCAGAAAAGAAACAGTTTTGTCAAATGATCTGACAGACCCTGACATCCCAAATTATGACCCGTAACAACAGTAAATGGAAGGAAATGGAATATATAAATTTTCCTGAAAGCAATTAATTTTGAAGAAAAAAAGACATACAATTCCAGAAGTAATCAGGCCTCCCTTCTGATAGACCATGGTGACTGGACTGAGAAGATTTCTGCTCTCTTTTGGAAAAGAAAAAACAAAATAAAACAGATGATACATAACTTAAAAATGCAGTACATAAAGTAGCTCATCTTATTTGCTTTCCTAGGTCTATCCATAGCTAATTCTTCTTTCCAAAAATCAACTTTATATCAGAATATGTGCTATGATGTCTCCCAAACAAGGAATAACAAGAGCTCTTAGCAGTGGTTACTGATGCAAATGATGTGAATTTTTAAAGTCCTGTGTCTTTAGATCTTTATAACTAACATGAGAGAATCACACAGTAAATATGTTCTCTTTTTCAGGAAAGCGTTACCAGAGAAAAAAAAAACAACAAACCCAAATTATAGTATTATCAAGCTGTAAAGAGTTGTACACTGTATGGTATGCAAATTTATGCTGCGATAAATAAGGCACAGTGAATAAGAAGACAGGAAAAAGAAAAAAATGTTCTATAAGAACATTTGTTATTTGTAAATTACTATACCTTTTTAGGATTAACCACCAGAACCATGAGAGCAAACTCATTTATCAGCTGGCTGGCTTACCGCACGCTACGTGCTTGGCATTGGTCTGATGCTAAGTGAACACGGATCCTTACTGCCATCCCTACCAATGGTTCCCTCTTTCCAATTAAACTGCCACCAGAATCCAAGGACTTCTGAATCCTGGTCTAGTCTATGTGCTTTCTGCTTCTAGTCACATACTCTGAGGACAGCCCTGTCCTGAGTGATGGTTAACTTAATATCCCCAAGCAGAATTCCTGGTGGGATCCATCCTCATTCAGGGGTTTAATAGAGATATCTATCGCTGTCGGCTGAGTGGAGTACAAAGGGCTTAGGCTGGACATTCTAGGTTAGAAGAATATAGCTGTACCCTCATTTTCCACTGCCTCTGTAAAACATTTCAGATTCCAGACAAACTGGAATATTTCTTGTTTTTCAACCTTCTCTAGGTTCCCTTGTCTATGCAGATAGCATTGCCCTAAATTTTATCAACCATCATCTCTACCTATGAACCATCCTTCAAGGGCAATTTCAAATCCCACCTTCCAAATGACTTGGGCTGTTCATCTAATTTCCCAAGGCTTGTGTGAAGCTCTCCTTAATGAAACCATCTTAATCTACCTGGCTCTTATCTATGTGTCTTATCTTCTTTAATAGGAAATTATTCTTTTGAGGATCTCTACCCTCAAAATGAGACTATACATTTGCAATCTGTGTCAGCTCTGAGACACCTTACTAATGTCTTTCACTTTGAAAAAGCTAGACAGATAGTTCTTTGAAAGCATTTATATTATACCATGGAAATGATCAGTAGTATGCAGGAAGGAAATGAACAATGATTAGACCCTAAGTTGTGTATTATGTATCACAAGTGCAGTAGGAGTTCAGAAATGAGAAATATTGGGTTATACTTCATTTTACAAACACATGGAGATGCCTATTTATTCTGTAGTCATCTCTGAGATTAAATTCTGAAGCCACAGTATGCATGAGACACAGCCCCTGGCTTCAAAGCTTGATGATTAGTGGGAAAGACAGGTGAGCACATGGACCATGAAAACAGCATGGATGGGTTGAGACTCTAAAAAAGGGGTAAATCTGATGGACCCCCATACAGGAACATTTAATTTTGCCTAAAGGTTGGAGTAAGGGTATCAAAGGTTCCATAGAGGATAATTTTACCAGGTAGACAAGAGAGAGAAGGCCACATTAGACACAGGTAACTGCCAATGCCAGTGGGCAGAATCTGGAGAGTACACAAGAATGAGACTTTTCAAAGGTTCAGGCAGGAGGAGCTGAAACTGGAAAGGTAGGCCAGAAAAAGAGGCTGTACGATGGTCTTGTGGATGCGAGGTAAGAGAGTAAACCAGGCCTGGAGAGCAAAGGAAAAAGAGTGACTGGGGCAGGAGAGATGAACCCAAGGGCCTCAGTTTTGTCAGTGAAGTATGGGAGAAGTCAAGGAATGGGAAGAGGAGTAGCAACACAAAAGTAACTTTAAGATGGCAGTTGTGCTTAAAAGAGAAGATTTTAATGGATAAAGTTGTTGAGAAAGCTAGAGGGAAGAAAAGGACATGAGTAGTACATGACTTAAAACAGGCAAGTAGCTAAGAATTTGAACTCTGAGGTCTTCTTACCCAGTTCACAACTACTCATATGAATTTGGGCATGTTTCTTAAACATGTAGTCTCTCCATTTCCTCCTCCTTATCTTGGAGATGAAAGCCTACCTCTTTTTAACACTGTTTTGAGGATTTTTTTTAATTTAGAGTGATTGTAGACTGCTCCGAGCACAGAATACTCATTAAATATTAAATCGTTACAAGGACCATCTGCAGGACTAGGTAACTAACTAGAGGAACCAAAGATAGCGCTAAGAAACAGGAACACAGGACACAAAACATTTCTCTCCAACTCTGTGTAAAACTAACATCTATGACCACATTTCTGGGCTTATGAAGCAAAGCGGTTTCTCACCCAGTGAGTGTTTTTCTTCCATTTTAGAGAGTAGAGTCACTTTCAAGGTTTCTCCATTAACCATCAGAAGATGGCCTTCTTCACAGCCAATGTACAAGTCATTTGTTGGAGTCCAACAATGCATCGTAGGGTGAAGAGTAGGATACAGATCATCTCTAGGCTTCAGGAAAGGAATAAAAACCTTACATTAAGATAATAATCATGGCTAGAGAAATATCTATCAAAACAGAGATATATGTAGTTCTTTGGAACATGGAACTACTGGACTGCTTAGAGCTAAGTGGATTTCTCCTTCCTTACTTCATTTCTCTCCTTTTTAATTCCATACCAAAAAGTAAGGCATCCTCGCCAACATATTCGGTGTTAATGTCACCAATTGTGAATTTTCAGTAATAACTTCTGTACTGCTTGTTGGTAGACTTTTTGGGCATCTTCAATCTAAGGAAGCCATTGTTCAGCTAAAATCATCCCTTCTGACACGCATTTTTGTCAACATTGCTCCCTCCTGTGTCTGCAGTGGACACACCTGTGGTTTCCTTGAGTTGCTAAGGAAAGGCTGACCCAGCTCTTCTACTTGCTTAGCTTTGTTAGGAGTGAAAAGAGGGTTTTGCCGATTCTGGTGGCCTCTTTTGCTGGGCTGTTGAAATGTCTCATGTGATTTGATTCCTTGGGAAAGTTCAACAAAAATATACAAGATCTGTGGGATGTACCCAGAAGAGGAGATGGCTTTGGGAGACTACAAAACATAAACTAAAAAAGATGAATGAGGGTCTCAGACAAATTTTTCCTATTCAGGACCAACGAGTTAAATACTTTAGACTCTGTGGATTGCATATTCTCTGCACATAGTCTTTAAAAATTTCCTTTAAAAGTGTGAAAAGCATTCTTAGCTTGGGACTAGGGAAGACTGAAACGGGCTGGTCTCTGCCTTAGGCCTTAGCTTCAGCATTATGCCCTCTGCAGCCATGAACACTCATGTCTGGAGACGGCTCTCCATTTCTGTACTGTGTACTTTCCTTTCTGGATGCTGAGGTAATGGTGGCAGGTTTCTCGGACATGTGCCCCTCACAGCACTCAGATTTGAAACTCAGAATGCCAAAATATGACACTCCTTCCCATCTACCAAACATGCTAATCATACTAGTTTACTTTCTCTCCTCCCACCCCCACACATTCGGTACTATCTATGCTTCTTGCTCTGCTACACTGTTATTTAGAACAGCATCAGCTGCTACATAAAGTCTCCATTTTCTTCAGGCATCCTTACACCTATAAGGAAAAAAAAATGTAATGGACCACATTAAAAAAATCCTTAAATTCTTTGAGAATTCTATACTTATTGCATCCATCCAATCATTCATTTGTCTAACAGATGCCTTAGATGCATTATGTTCTAGGTACAAAGATGTACCAGTGAGCAAAATGAAAAAACAGCCCCACACTTGTGGGGTTTTTATCTTACTGAGGGAAACATAGTAAAAATTCATCAGGGTATTAAATATATAGAATATTATGTGTTAAAAATGCTGTGGAGAAAAATCAAACAGGATAAGTTGGAATCCGTTTCACAGTAAGTGTGTGGCAATGACCTTTATATCAGTCCTTATTTCCAGCAAAATGCCTTGGTGCATGCACACATCATACAACACTCAAACATTTCCATAGTATAGACTGTTCTTTTCATTTAGGGAAGGAATCTTTATATTTTCAAGGCAAAGTAGGTGTAGGGCTGGCAAAAAATTTTTACAAGATTCTCAACTGAAGTAAATGGTTGTGCAGTTCCTATTTCAAATTAGCTTTATTAGTTGTTAGTTATGTACCAGGATTCATGTCTAGACTGAAGGCAATCACCTACTGAGGAAAGAAGTGTTATCAGCAAATACCAGAGCCAGAGAACATGGTGGGCTGTAGATAAAGGGAGGTGGAGATAGGGAGCATTGGTGAGAAAGGAAAGGTTCTGATGGTATGAAGGAAGCCCAGAGCTGGGGGTTGTCGTTTGGAGTAAGGCGTGGGATGAGGAAGCTAGAAGTCATAGCTCGCCCATGCATTTTTCAAGAGGATATTTTGTATGCTTTTTCTCTTTCATTTGTATGCTTGCTCTGTTTCATGGTCTTATCCTTTGGAATTGTTAGAAAACAGTTGAGGAGCAATGTGGTCATCCCATAGTTCAAAAAAAGGTGGGGGCTGGGCATGGTGGCGCATGCCTGTAAATGACAGCCTAGGAGACCGTGGCCGGGGCCAGGGATCACAGTTCGAGTCCCGCCAGGGGCACGTAGTGAGACCTAGTTCCAAAAAAAATAGCTGGGGTGGTAGCGCGCGCCTGTAATCCCAGCTACCTGGGAAGCTGAGGCTGGGGATTGCTTGAGTCTGTGGTACCCCAGGCAACGTGAGCCTGCGGTTCCACAGGCAAAAATAGGGAGACCTAGTCTCAAAAAAAAAAAGGTGGCAGGGTTAGGAGTGCGAGGGGCAACTGTCCAAAAAGATTAAAATGCTACCAGTTAATGACATTTTGTGGTATCTGAGATTTAACTCACAGGGAAAAGAATCACTCACTGAGTAATATTAAATGATCACCATTATTTACAAGTTTCCTGAGTTGACATCTAACTTTGGACTATAAATCATGGAAAGATAAGATTCTTGCCTGGTAGAGCTATGGGCTAAAAATCTTTAAAAAGCGCATTTATATACCATGTCCTCACAACATGAGTGAATCTGTAGGCATCATACTTTAAGGCAATCTAGGCTTGTTTGCTGCTATTTTTTTTCATCAATAAACATATTCTGTGCCATCTCAAGAGGAATGTCATATTGTATGAATTATGTGAGCAGAAACAAAAATGTTAAAGTCTGAAAATTCTGAGACTTATAAAAGGTACTCAGTATTTTAAAATATTTGTTGCTAACTCCTTGTTCAGTCCTCTGGAATCATAAATTAGACATTTTGACTATCCAAAGACTAATAAAAAGTTGAGAACAGCTTATTTTTGCTTTAGAAGATTTAAGCATCTGAAGTTGTTTCAGAATATTTGAGTTTATAAAAGAGATAGCTTTTAGAAACTTAAAAAAAAAAGTATATGGAAAAAAGAAACTGAATACCTGAGATCAAATTAATCATCTTGGGTCCAATTTCTTTCCAGGTAACTTTTGTCTTTGATTTCTCCCATGCTACTGGATGCTATTTCTAATGCCCTAAATAAGCTGTGTAATGTGACAGGGGTCTATTTCAAGGCCCACAAAGTGCATTACAAGTGTTAGCTACAAGAGATAATGGGAATACTTAGTGTTTTTTGTAAGATCAAGTCATTACTGATTTCTTTGCCATTGGTACCCAGCTCACAAGAAATGCCATTCAAAAGAAGAAACAAGACTGAGACATTTGAGATCTATTTTTGGTTATGCTTCCACTCATCATGCAGATATTTTATAATCAATATTTTTAATATTGATTGATATAATCAATATTTTTGGCCATTTTTTCTTGGATTTTTTTTATAAGATGAAATAATGGGGGAATTGATTTCTAATTTAAGTCCATAGTATATGGCTTTATTAACATTCCCTGTATTGTTTAAATATGCCAAACTTTAAATTTCTGTTTTCACAAAAAGGCTAAAATGCACTGAATACAAAAGTCCCAAGAAACAAAGGTGTCCTTGTGAGTATTTTTAAAAATGGTAACTACACATTTAAATGCTTACAGAAAGCACTAAATAGCATTTTTCAGAATATAAAGATAATTGCCTGGTTTTTAAATGTTTTGTGTAGGATTGATCATGTTGACACAAAGTGTGAAAGATGATGATACCTACAGCAGTTTACTGCAGATAAAAAGATTTGAGAGGGCCTCCTCGGCTTCAAACACTAAACACAACTAAGCACAACTTTCTCAAGTTGTAAACCTGGCTGGTGGATGTATTTGTTTTCACTCTGCTGCCCCATTGTGGCTGAATGGTTATGTTCCCAAGGCCGAGTGTGCTAGTAAGAGGGACTTGTCATTTTCTAAAACAGTAAATAATTGTCATCCTTTAGAGGAAATGCTCAGAGCATACAGTCTTTTCTCTTGTTTGCCAGAGATTCTTTAATTATTTACCACCCTGAATTATTTTTAACATTTATAGTTTAATTCTCTGCTGTAATCAAAAAAAATTTAGGAATCTTTGTTTTATCCTAGGCTTTAACACACATATTAGCCTAAGGCAGGTTCCAGAGGTTCTGTGGAATGAGAGTCCTTCACTTAATCCTTCACTGCAACCTGCCTCCCTCCTGCACATCACCCAGCTTCTCCTCATTTACCATGTCCCAGCTATTAGGGTCTTAGCTCCTCAAACATACTGAGTTCTTCCCTCCCCTGCTTCTCAGCATAGAGCCTTTGCACATGCTCTTCCAGCTGCCTGAGCGCTCTCTACCCTGCTCGTAGCATGACTGATGCTTCCTTGTCTCTCCTGTCTTTAATTGTCATCTCCCAGAGATGATCTTTAACCAGCATGTTTATCTTTCCTGCACCTCCCCCAACCATGCTTATTCCTGCTATAATATTGACCTCATTTCAGGAAGATTGACTGCATTGCTTTACTTTTGGTGGTACTGTGTCTCCGACAGAATGAAAGCTCTGAGAGGCAGGGGGTGTGAGGTCTGGCTGTTCACCATGTGACTTCATTACCTAAAACAGTGCCTGCAACAGGGAAGGAGCTGGGTAGATGACCCACTGAATGATGACTCTGAAACTGTTGACAAACTCCCTTTTGAATCTTTCTTCCACTGCTTTCTATGGATTCATTCTCCTGGATTTTCTCCTCCTCCTTTGACTTTTGCTTCTCAGATCTTTCCTTCCCTGAAATCTTGGCGCTCACTTTCCTCTCTGACTCGGTATCAGGGAACACCGGGTCTCCCCTTTCCATCACACCTCCAGTGCTCTCACCATCTTCTCTATGGGAGTGACTCTGACATCAGTCCTGCCTTTACCTCCCTAACACTCAGCCTACCAGCTATCACCCAGCATCTCCACCGGATGCCTTTCCTGCACTCCCCAGTCTAGTACACCCCAAACTGAAATCACACCAGGGTGCCCTATTTCTGTTAGCAGCACCATCATCTTCCCCATCAAACTGGAAACTCCAGCGTCTCGGTCTCCCACGGTCTCCAGAGCGAATCTGTGTTAGAAATCTGTGCTGCGTCCTGCATGCCTCATGGAATGGCTGTTACAACCAGACAGGTAATTACCCTGAACGTTTCTGCATCCTCATTGACCAACCCCGCCATGGCTGACAGCGGGAGCACAGGTCCGTAGATCAGGTCCTTGGGCAGCGACTCAGGGAAGATGACCTCCATTTCATTATAAAATCCCCCACCTTCCATGGGCAGTTTTACTGTCCTAGAGAAAGAAGAGACATCAAAATAATCGGATTAGCAGAAAAAAGTCACTGATGGAACTGCTGAATATCGGTGGTGAACAAGGTGGGCAGGTGTTATAACTCATAAAAAATGAAACAAGCAGGGAAAAAAATACCCATAAAAGCTCAACAGCGGATTTTAATATATAGGGCATATATCAAAAGAAGAAAGACCGAATTAGAATTTCTGTATATAGGGATTTTCAAATCTTTCGAAGTTAATATCTGAAGTAGAAATTATAAATCAGAGCACTGACAGAGGTTGGGCAGGTGGGGATGGGGCAATGGGAACATGCTTTTCCCCTATGTAGATGGCAGGAGGGACACAGTGACTGCTGAGTGGCTTTGCAGACATGTGACAATTTAATTCCAAAATAAAAAGAGACTATCGTGATCTGGACATTTATGAGAAAGCTCTTAATTTCTAAATGTTGGCAACCCATTCAAATAAAGAACATTGGGCCAGAATGAGCACAGGCATAGGTTGTGTTCAACTAACTACCCTTTGAGATCTGGTATTAAGATTTCATTTTCAAATTTATAATCTAGCTAGCCAGGTAGCTTACAGAGATGAATTTGGAGAATTCATAGCTTTATGTGTTACATTAAAAACATCCTTGGTTATGTTTTATGGATGTAGGATAGTTTTGGAGAAGGACCACTTTAAGATAATACCCTCTACTCCAGTCAAGCTCAAGCTATGTTTTCTAATCCTGTTTGCTTTCCGAACCTGGACAACTCATTTCCCTTGCCTCCCCCCTTCATTTGCTTATAAAGAAATCACAGCACAACAGTCACAACTAGGGGAGAATGTTCAAGGGCAGCAAAGGGAGAGACAGGTGTGATAAATGACTTGTCTGCCCTGGTGAGGATCTGATACATTATCCATTTTATGAAAAGGTACAGTGTTGTCAACTCTGTTCAGAGACAGATTTCACTATTCAGTGGTTGTTACCAAAATGAAGCTGAGACTTAAAGAGTATTGAGTAGCAAGAAGTGCCTCTGTTAAAGACTCTCCCGGTAGAAAACTTTATTTACTAGCTCTGCATTTCCTTTAAGGCAACATTTCAAAGCTCAGGTCCAGCATCTTCTTAGTTGTCCACAGGGTGGAGCACGCTGCGAACCGTCAGCTCCAGGGCACCAAGCATCTGAATTCTTTTCAGTATGGACATCCTTGTCATCCATTATCACCAGGACATTGGCCAGAGAATTTTCTTTGACCCAGTGCTGTTTAAACAAGAATCCTGACTCTACTATGAGCAACCAACTGTTTGTAGATAGTGTGGCTAAAGGTATAATCTATAGACTTTCCACATCTAAGCTTCTCTCTCTCTCTCTCTCTCTCTCTCTCTCTCTCTCTCTCTCTCTCTCTTTCGAGACTAGGTCTTGCTATTTTTGCCCATAGAATTGCAGACTCATGTTGCCCGGGGTACCACAGACTCAAGCAATCCCCTGCCTCAGCTTCCCAGGTATCTGGGATTACAGGTGCACGCCACCACACCCAACTATTTTTTTGGAACTAGGTCTCGCTTTGTTGCCCCTGGTGGGACACGAACTGCAGACCCCAGTCCCAGCCGTGCTCCATAGGCTGGCGTTTACAGGCATGCACCACCGTGCCGGGCTTAAGTTTCTTACTTTTGAGATTCCAATGAGCATATCAAAGTAAGAGGTGCAAAAAGGCACAACTTGTGACCTTTAGGCACATCTTGAAACAATAAGAGCAAATCAAATTTGGGGAAATTAAACATTACTGGAAAAAGTTCTAGGCAGATTTCCTATTTAAAAGAAATTCATAGGGACATCAAATCACAGAGAATCTTTTTGGAATGCACCACACTGGGCAATTACATATGGAGAACTGTTGGAACCTAAGATGAAAATTTGAATAGTCACTTAATTCATCAAGTTGATCCAATCACACGACATAAATGCAGACACAGGCCATTAATTTGTTGTTGGGAGTGACAAAGTCTCTTACTTTGCTCTGAGATAATGTTCCTGATTACTTCTTTCAATGGTCCACACGGTCACTGTACTTGAACTTGACAAGCACAGCTGGTGCCAGTTCATGGGATTAAAACTCATGTAGCTCACATCCACACCAGGTTGTGACTTCTTGCACAAAATCACGCTTGATTCCCAATTCCTTAGAGAAAAAAATTGTTTGGTGAAAAGTAGTTAATTTGTTAAGTGAACTAAATCAGAAGAAAAAAGACAAACACCAAACGATTTGCTCATAGATGGACTAGAGATGGGGGGAATAAACCCAAAGGAATTGACAAAACTAAGCCAAAATAAAGGCTTACAAATATGACTGCAGAATTGAGGGTACTAGAAGGGGTAGAGAAGGGGGGTGGAAACAAAGGAGAGAGGGGAGTCAGTGGTTTAGGGTAAAGGAGTATGGGTTCTTAGATGGTGGATGGGATACTAACGTACATCTGAGGAAGTAGGAACATATACAGTGATGTGAAAAGAAAATAATAAATTTGAATTATATATCCTGAGAACATTTATCTCTTTGAAAGAAATTTACATGAAGACTTAACTTTTGATACAATTTCTATAACCTATGGCATTAACATCACATTCATAAATAATTATGTTTACCGTAACACTGTACTCTTCTAGGGAAGCAAAGTTAACCGTATATTTTTAAAACATTATTTTGTGATGCTACCTCAACTTTAAAAAAAAAGCCTTATTCTGTCCTATGCTATCAAGGCTGATTTGATCCTCATGAAATGTGAGTTTGACTTATCTGAATCTAGGAGAAGAAACATAACAGGACATCTGCTGAAACACAAGTGTCAGTGTCTGACTCTCCAGTGCTACGTGGGAGAACTTTGCAATATCTAATGCCTGTTGTTTATTTACTGAGCTTCAAGAGTCAGGGTCTGCCTGTCCCTGCCCAGGACAGTCTGTGTCATGATAGTGCAGACAGCATTGCAGAAGAGGCCTGTGGGCCAGAGCAACCAGCTGCTCTCAAGTCAATCAATTGCACTAAGTACCAAGTGGTGGTAACAAAGTAATACACCCTCAGGTTGGCTGTGCTGTTCCCTGCCTTCCTCCCACTTCCTCCCACTTCCCCACTCACTTTCTGGGATTAAGCTCTCTGCTAAATAAGTGGCCCAGAAGCTATTGCTTCTGCTTTCTGCAGGATCCAGGCTGAGGCATATTCTGGAACCCTCCACAGCTAGGTCCTCTAGGTCCTGCCTTAGGTTTATTTTCAGGTGTTCTTAACCACTTTTTTTTTTTTTAAGAACTTTGATCATTAATATGATTGAAGAGTTTCCAAATGTTCCCCTCCTTCCCTCTCTCCTGAGCTCCAGTCTTGGATGTCTGTGGCAGAGGCACACTCTACCCCTGGACATCTAGTCTCCACTCCTCCTTCTGATTAGTGGGGCCTCTGGTCACCCACAGTGAGGACTGTGGCCTGATGTGGTCTGTGACGAAACTGGCCTGCGGGTCCAAACAGCACAGTGTGTGCATCCCATTAAAGATGTGTGCCCTTCCTCTTACTTTTCCTTACCTCTGGCTCCCCCAAATACATGGTGATGCTCTTTTTCAGACTAGAGATGAGGGCACACCTCAGGAATGGGAGAGTACTGAGAGTAGGAGATTGACCCTGGCACCAGGGAGCCACCATACAAGCCATGGGCTGCACATCCCCACACTACTGCACAAAGAGGAAGAAAGTTCTATCTCGTTTAAACCACTGATTTACGGTCACTTGCTTTCCTGTAATGGCAACAGTATCTAAACTCTAACTGACAGATCAACTGCTTAGTATGCATCTTCATTTTTTAATCTCCGACTCCCTCAATTCAGCTTGTTCCAGCTCATCTTATTCATGTCCCTCTTCCACTTCCCTCCTCATGACCTGTCTTTAGGATTTGCACTGAAATAGGACCAGGTTTCCCAAATCACAGCCCTAGATAAAGCCCTCAACTGTCCCTCTCCCTCAGCACCATGGCCTTCGTTCAGTCTGTCACCCAGTCCCATGGAGTTGCCTTATAACACTTCCCAAAGGAACTCCTCTTCGCCCCATCTTTACTCCCATCACTCTAGCCTGCACTGCTACATCTATCACCCAGAACATCACAGCCTCCTAACTGATGTTCATGCCCAATTTCCCTCCAATATGCCTCCCAACTTATGGCTAGAAGGAGGCGTCTTACATGCTGGTTGGATCATGTCACACCCTGCCTAAAACCTGAATGCAACCAGTTGTCTCCAGAGTCAAGGGTGTGTTCTGAGCATGACTCTCACAGGGGGTGAGCACCCTTCTGCCCGCCCACTCTCAACAGTGCCTCTGCTCAGATGGTAAATGACATGGCCGCTTACGTACAAGGCAGCTCATGAACTAGTCCAGAATGTGCTTTGAGGTTTACTTCTTATAACTGATCTTGTTCCTGCCATTATGATCTCTTAATCAGACCTTGAACTTGCCATATTTGCTCTGACTCCATGCTCCTTGCACATCCCTTCCTCTACTTGGAATTCCTTCTCTTTACACAAGGCTAATTCCTGCCCACCCTGTAAGTATTGCACTGGGTTGAAATATGTTTCCCCCACTCGCCTGCATTCATATTCCGATGACCTAGCACTCCATTTCTCAGATTGGGACTCTTTAGAAATAGGTCCTTTACTAACCTCAATGAGGTGAGATTAGTAAATACAACTAGTCCCCTATAAAAGGGATGAATTTTGGAGAGACCCACAAGGAGACCACTATGTGAACACGAAGCATTATTCACAAGCCAAGGAGAGAGGCCTGAAAGAGATTCTTCCTTGCAGCTCTAAGGAGCAAACTCTGCTCCTGGCTTCCAGCCTCCAGAACTGGGAGACAATACATGTCTGCTCTTTGTTGATACTGGCAGCCCTAGTGAAGGAGTCCATCCATCAGCAGTTAAGAGGACAATCTGTGATTTAATTGTATCAAGAAAGGGTTGAGCTCCTGATCCACACTGCAGCAAGAGAATATAAAAATTGTGCTATGTGAAAGAAGCCAGAGAAAAGGGTATATAATGTGTAACTTCCCTGTCTATGAAACTCTAGCAAATGCATACTTAGCCGGTGACAGAAAACTCATCGGTGATTAGAAGTGGGTAAGTGATGGGAAGAGGATCTGTGGGGCAAGAGGCTGTAACCATGAAGTTGCAGAGAAACCAGGAAAGCTTGATAGTAACCTGGATTCAGGAGATGGGCAACACCTCTCTAATGGGTCTGATGGGTGTACACCTATTAAAACTCACCAAGTTGATTACTTTATATAAAAGCAGTTGATTATATGCTAATTATACAGCAATAAAGTTAATTCTCGAAAGAAACCTTTAATCTGAACATGGCTTCCTGAATCTAAGATTACTACATGTTTGTGTAAGAAATGCTGGTATGTAAGGAATATCCTTGATCAGCTCTGGAACATTTTGGGCTTCCCCTAAATAAGATAAATTTCCCCTTGAAGGGGTTTATATTGTGGACAGAAAAATGAGTGCCACTTTGAAGTTGGCTACATGAAACAGCTCAGCAAAGACCAGAGATTTGTCTTATCCACAGGTATTTCCTATAAAGCTGGCAAATGTGCCATAATGTTCCGTTCTTTGAACGTGTCATTGTCCTAAGGTCTCTAACAACAATTCCTTCAAACTAAGCCTTCCACAGAGACCACCTTAATTTCAACATTACTGGAAAATAGGTGAGCAACTCTAGGTACCATATATAAAAAAAAAGAAACTTTATATTAATAAATGCATTCTTTGAAAACAGAAATATCATAACTGTAATTTTTTAAAAAGACAGTAATTCAGCTCTCATAACACTTTTGCCTAAATTTTGTGCCCCAAAGTAGCAACTCTAGTAAACATTATGATTAGGATTTTGGTTCCTTCCATGTTGCTTGGTGTCAGGCTTTTCAGGTGTATGTTCTTTGATAAAATCCGGAAGAAGATTAAAATGTCACCAAATGAAAGGAACTGAACAGGACACTACAGCTTACCAGAGGGTCAGCTCAAATTCTGGGAGAGAGGAGTAGCTGGCCAGGTAGGTGCCACAGTAACTGAACGAGAGTAGAGTGTAGTCCAGAAGGACATTGCCTAAAACAGAAAATCCATGACAAGGATTCAGTGATTGCATACAGATTAACTATGGTTTTATAGTTGATGTCCCTTATCTGATGAGTTTCACAGGATTCAAAAGGACTGAGCTCTCAGAATTAGGGATCACCCAGCTATTTTTATTATGATGAACAGAAAGCGCACAGCAAAGTGAAGATCCAGTTTTAAAAGATATCAGTGTGATTAGGGCCAGGGTGTAGACGTCAGTGCAGAACTCAGCATATTGTATCATGGAAGTCCTAGTGTGATTTGAAACCCCCAAACCGTAAAACATCCCATAACTGTAGAAAACATCGTTGTTAGAGTATTTATTTGGATCACTTTAAACACCCTAGGGGTTGTGGTCATTCCAGCTTGCTTCTGTTTCTCTGTCTTAGGCCATGGACAGCCCTCAGTTCATATGTTCCAGTTCTTGGGACACCTATACTGTGTTCGAGTCTCATTTGTGCCTATGGTTGACATGAAACAGGATTTTAAGTGTCTCAGCAGCAACATCTTTAAAATGTGCATGATGAGGCTGCTGAAACGGGCAAGAGTCTGCTCATGCTTGCCGTGGGTAGCTCCAGGGGGCTCTCTTTACCTGCTGCTATTCAGTGTGGTTCTGTGGATGCCTGTTCTGCTGTTTCCAGGGTCTGCCTGTTTTTACAGTCACGTCTCTATTATTAGTTCTGTGCATTTTTAATTTACTTTCTAGTTCTGTGCATTTTTAATGACTTTCCTGATTTTTTTTTATCCTTCTCATTTTAGCCAACTATAACTTTAAACTTTGTCATGTGCTGTATTGACATAATTGACATATTTGGCATAATTGACAACAAAACACTAACTTGTACTTAGAACAGTCAGTACAAACATTTAAATAACTTTTCCATGAGAAAAAGACTTTAAGAGAATGATTTCTGGGAGGGGGTGGGAGAAACTGGGGAAGGGAGGAGCACAGGAAGGTTAAGATGAAGGTTTATGGGGTGATAGGGTGGAGGGAAAACCCTGGGGAAAACAGTGATGTAAAACTGTATCATATTACAACGATGTAATGTGTATGTATATACACATAAATATGTAAACAACAAAATGATTACTAAAAAAATCTGAAAAAATGAAAAAAAGAATATTTTTCTTCCATCACTCAGAATTACTACATTTATTTTCTTTACATTTATTTTGAATTAAAAAAATACATGATTTCTGAAAATACCTCCCCAAAGCATATACTCCTCTCTAAGCACTAACCAAATATGATAAATGTATTCTTTTAATAATGTCTAGTACTCCCTTCTGTGTATTTACTTATAAATATACAGGTATATATTTTCTTTAAGTGCAATTTTGCTTTTTAGAGTCATAATCATGGATTAAATATTACACACAACAACAATTTTAAATAGAACTTGGGCCATACATGATGTTACTTCTTTTGGTTATTTTACCTTAGAGTGAGCATTTTGTCATTATTAATTCTTCAAAAATGTGATCTTTAACATTCTCTTAACACCTCTTTATAGGATGTATTCACCCAGCTCACTATGGTCATATTATTGGACATATATAGGTTGTTCCCAATATTTTATTACTGCTGTTAACTCCTTTGCAGACATATCATTGATCATATTTCTGGTCATTTTCTTAAGAATAAATTCTAATTCTTGAAATGGGTTTAAGTTGATCAAGTGTAGAAAATAATTATTCCCAGAAAGATTGTATCAATCTATACACCAGCCTTCAACAAAAGCAGTGCTATCAATTTTACTGACTAGTAATTATAATCTTTTAAAAAGTCATGATCTTTATAAGCAGAAAAATCCAGTTTGGTTTAACTGACACTAAAAATATATAAGAATGGATGATTTTTGGACATTGTAGTTTTATGGTCTGGGTACATTCTTTTTCCATTTTCTTAATGGGGGCTTGTCCTCATTCTTATGTCTTATAAATGCTTTGAAAATTTGTTTCAAATATTTTCCTGTTTACTACTTGCCTTTTAACTTTAAATGGTATTTTTGATGTCCTTATATATTTTAAATTAGTATGTAACCAAATATGTCATCATTCTATTTTTAGTTATTTTCTTTCTAAGAAAAATTCTTTCCTAACCTAGGCCGGGCATGGTGGTGTGTGCCTGTAAGCAGCAGCCTAGGAAGCTGTGGCGGGAACCGGGGATTGCAGTTCGAGTCCCGCCCGGTGCAACGTAGTGAGACCTAGTTCCAAAAAATTAGTTGGGTGTGGTGGTGCCCGCCTGTAATCCCAGCTACCTGGGAAGCTGAGGCTGGGGATTACTTGAGTCTGTGGTACCCCAGGCAACTGCAGTTCCATGGGCAAAACAGCGAGACCTAGTCTCCAAAAAAAAATTTAAAAAAATTCTTTCTTAACCTGAAATTATTTCAATATCCTACCATATTTTCTTTTATTTCTAAATGGTATTATATTGAATTATGTATTTTCAGTGTACACAGTGAGTATACAATATATGAGTAAGAGTCAAGTTGATTGATAATTTTGACTGATTTTCTTTAACACTGAGTAAGAGATCAACATTTTTTGTGTTTGTTATGGGGGGGGTGTTTATTTATCCTTCTGTTCCCATTGTCAATTCTTCCACTGAACCAGTGATTTCCCTACCCATATTTTAATCTTACTATGACACTTGAAAAGGACCCTCTATCTTGTCATCATTCTCTTTCAAGGTATTACCATTCTCTACTCTTTGGTCTCCCAGATGAAATCTGACATCATTTAAGTACTCATGGCTCTCTAAAACACATAGTAAGCCTGTGAATTCTTGCTGTAAAGAATACCAGAAAGATATTCATAAACTTTCCACACAGGAATTTGTTTCTTTGTATTTAAATAGCTTAAATCAGTGATTTTGTTTGGTTTCATCTAGACCACTCACATTTTTTCTTCAGATCATTGCTAAATATTAAATCTCCTAATTGCATGGATATTTATTTTGAAATCAGCATCATACTAAATATTCTCTTATGAGTCCTGTAGAGTACTGTCTTGCCTAGAATCTCCTTTACCATAGTTATCATTTTTCTCACTTTCAGTTTCATTGTGTTGACTAGAACTTCCTGGTTGGTATTAAATAATTGTGGCAATAATAGATATCCTTGATGATTATTTTCCCCTATTAGTGGAATGCCTTCAGGGTTTCATCCACTGTGACTGTTGTCGATTGGTTTAACTTTCAATGCCTTGGACAGAACTACAGTCTAATAAGTAAGTTGGAGAAAATTTAATGATGAGAGTCGTTTGGGTCCACATAGACAGTTCCCAGTGTTTGAACAAGTTATATTTTAAAAATTGTTTTAATCTGTTGAGAATATAAACACCCCACAAATAAAATTTTATAATTTATAGTGAAACTCTGACTTGATCCAAACACTTACTTGGCCATTAAGACTACAGAACCAAAACCAGTCTTAGCCTCTCCTGAGCTTTGAATTTTGACATGTTAAATAAGGGAATCATTAGATGAATACTTTAGTATGTATACAGTAGCTTGGTCTGCATCAGCTGTGTCTATGAATGAATCAATAATGTAAATGGTAGAAATTGACAACATATGTGTATAAATATGCATATATGTACATATCTGTTATTACCAAAACTTTGACAGTAGATATTATCCCCATTTCACAGATAAGTAAATTGAGGCTCAGAGACTTATCTTTAGAAGTTAAACATTATCTCACCTGAATTTCCTATAAATCATCAGGGGAAAAGATCATTGTGAAAATTTTTAAATTGTTTTGTTGTAAGGTTGACCAGATTGCTTAGTGTTGTAACTCTTTTCTAGTCCAGTGCATATAAATTACCAGGGAAATATTGTTAAAATACAGAATCTGATCTAATGGGTCTGGTGTGGAAACAGAGTTTCTATATGCATAGCAACTGTTTTACATGATTCTAATGTCACCGGTAAATCCTTAAATCCTCTATAATCAGCTTGATTCCTTCATTAAAAATGTGTATTACTAAAATAAAATAAAACCCTTCCCAAAAGTCTTCATTTATAAGAACTTGATCATATTACACAACCTTTAGTCATGACACAGGACGGGTCTTGTGGGATACCTTTTAATTTGGTCCTTCTGGTCAGTCCAGGAAAGCTGTATATGTAGATGAGGGGTCTTAACCTCCGGTCAGAAAAAGCCACAACTTCATAAGGAATGTTAGTTGCCACGACGCCCACAATTCCATTCATACACTGGAGTACAGTCTTTTTCTTGGTTTCAATATTAATAAATATTACAAAATTCCCAGAAGGGTAGCAAATGGTGGTCTCGTTGACAAAATGAACATTCTGCTTAGGAAATCCTTGCACCCATCTTTGGGAAAAGATATGTCACCATCAATATTTTTCCAATATTTTTTAACAAAACAATGGTCATCAAAATATTTGCAATACATCTATTCTATTTTTACTCCTTTCCAAAACACTTGGCAAGGTAAAAGAACACATATGCTGGCTTAAGGGTTTGACTCCATGCACTATAGAAATTTAAATGTAGACCTAAAGTTTACAGGGCTCAGGAAACTTCTTCAGAAGGTCTTTTCAGTGAAAACAAATCCTTGGGTCAAGCCTAAGGAAGCTTCAGAAAGATTTCAGGAGTCTTGTATTCTTGGAAAAGAAAAAGTAAGAGAGAAAAAGAGCTTGCTTTTAACAGAAAAAAGGATGTACCCTGGCCACTCTTTTACCATTACTTTTGATTTTAAAAATTAATTTTACAAAGCAACTTGGAATAAGACAGCATGCTTTGTGCTTTGAGCTCTGAAGGAAAAGTTCTTCTTTACAAAGACTAAGAAAGAGGGTTTAGTCCTATTTTAGGTCTAAGATTCCAGGGCATAAAAGTGCAGAAAATAAACAGAATTCTATCACCATGAAGGAAAAAGTTAGAACACAAAAGGAAGATAGTTTAAAGAGTGTTTGGTGAGTGTTTGCCAGAAAGGACAGAAAGGACAGTCTGAGATGAGGGGAGATTCTACTTCCATGAAATCTCCTTGAATATTAAAGATACACTGAGCGAGGGTGGAGAAGGCAAGTGAAGGGGTCTGGTTGGTGAGTAATCCCAAGAGGTTGATGGGTACAGCCAGGTCCAATGGAGGTCCTCTGGAAAGGAGTGCGGGTAACATTCTAGAATGTGGAAAGGAAAGAAATCTAGTCTTGCATCTGCAAAGTGTTTTGTGCTTTTCAAAGGCCACCATAAACAACAAGCAAGTGGATGAGATTTAGATAGAAGGAATGGATAGTTCTAACTTTTGGAAAAATGACCAAACACCAGGAGATCAGGATGTCGTTGGGATGGGGGATGGGATGGGAGCTAGTTTATGAAAG